>CAJNIZ010026480.1:67036-78732 GCA_905231905.1 Symbiodinium pilosum | reverse complement strand
ATGTACGTCCAAAGTCCGCAGCTGTCCGCAAAGAGCCGGCTAAGCCTTCTTAGCCCGCGCCGCTTTGCTTGATCGGTCGGGTACCGCCAGGTTGAGTATATTCTTTCTAACATGCTGTGACAAAGCGTGCAGAAGTGCCATCTTTGCAGAAGCCCATGTGAGGGTGCTCGGCAAAAGGCGAGCGAGCACCACAGAGTTCTGCGAAATTTCTGCTTCGCTGGAGTTGACGCCTTCGGTGAGCGGACAGATCCCGTTTGGTATGCTCCCTGGTTTACCATCTGGGCTAGGCGGCATCATCCTGCATTGAAGCTGGTCACCTTTGATTCGGTTGCAGTGCGCCAGTGGGCGAGTGGAAGAGGAGCCAAGTGCTTTAGGGTTGTGTTGTTGCCTAGGCTTAAGCAATGCATGAGACCGCAGGAGAAGTGGGACTGTGGTGCTCTCAAGCGTTTGACAAACCACATTCCCTGACCGTGACTGTGACAAAGATTCGCCAAATCAGTGTGTAGATGAAGATGCTTGGCCTCAGAGCATTCTCAAAGCGGCGCTCGTACAGACGCTGTTTTGTGAGAGCCACGCGTTCGATCAGGGCAAATCCAGAGCAAATATTCCTAGACCAGGGAAGCGGAAGCAGCCACCGCTGAATTTGCACCATCGACGAACCCCGCCAGCATTCTACTAGGTGTGTAGAGTCTTCCCAGATTCGTAGGAGGATTTCCCCTTTCATATTTAGTCTCGCTGCAAATCTTGCTAGTGTAACAGACACTAGCTCTATCGCCAACAGTACTAAACGTGCTGCGCGTCGCAGAACCCGTCCCGGTTTCGGAGAAGTTGGCGGTATGTGTCCTTGTGCTACACAGTTGCCAGAAGAGCCTGCCTTCGAACAATCCGCCATGCAACTGCAGAAAACTTTTCCGTTGCACCCTGCGCCATCTGCCCAATCGAAGCTTGCATGCCTACCTCTAATGCAGGACACTGGCCAAGTTCAGGTAACAGCAGGATGACTTTGCCCAGGTGTCCCTGGAACATGGTGAGAGTCGGGCTTGGTGCCTTTGCAGATGCGCCGCGCAAGCTTTGTGCTTGACCTCTTTCCTTTTGAAGCCGAGGTTGGAGCTGTGGCTGCCTATGCAAATCACACTTCCGAGCTGCCTGTTGCAACACGGATTTATCTGCTCCTGCAAGAGGAGTTCGGCTAAAGTGCCTTCCTGTATGAACGTATGACCCACTTCTCGTTCCGCTGGCTGCAGCAAGATTCGGCTTTGGCTGGTGCCCTACGTGAGTGCGGTTGTGGTTTCATGGCACGTCTCATAATACTCCATGAGGAGCCAAAACAGCTTCCCTTTTGCCAACTACAGGAGCGCACTCTCACATAACAACAAACTGGTCGAGCTTCCGGCGCACAGCCACGTCCCTGAATTTGTCAGCAGATCCTGTTCTGGAACGCTTGAGTGGCTTGAGGCCTGGATGTGGCACGAATGCCAGGACCCCAAAACTGCAATGTGGAGGCCCGTCCCTTTTCAGACATTTGGGCATGGCAACATCGACAAGTGTTGCCATAGCAGCAAGCAAGGCAAGGGTTCGCAGTATCAGGATCCCGCGAAGCGCGCCTCTAATTTTTCAAGGCCCTAAGATCAAATTTCTGTTTGAGTACGAGGTGGATTAAGCCTTACTGCCGTTGCTGCTCCGAAGCCCAAGAGCCGTGAAGGTGAAAGGAAATCCTGCCCGAAGGGAGATGGGCTTGAAAGGAAAGCAGATGCCCTATTGCCTGCAACATTTATCCTCCGCCCTTGACGTGTGATCAGCAGGCAGTGGCCTCAAAATCCTCTTGATGTACAATCGTTGATGCATATCCCCGCTGGCAAATTGTCAGGGCCCATGTCAGCCCATTCCTTTCAAGCTCGAGGTGCGCTCGTGCTGGACGTCAAGTTTTTCATAACAGAAGCAACCTGTTGTATGCTTTCACAAAATCTACTGCTATATCTGCAGCTTGTTGCTTTTGAGTTTTCAATCATATCTGGAGTGGCCAATTTGCCTTCTTGCCTATCGCAGGCGCAGTCTGGAATCGACCCATCCAAGCGCCTTAGTTTGCTGGCTTCAAGGCTGCCCTCGAAGTGCCTGCCCGAAACTTCGCTGAGCGGGTGCTGCCACGTGCGAACCCGGGGTTGCAATGTCGAGACATCCGTGGGCTCAGTCGATGCGTCCTAGCCGTAAGCAGCTCAGGAGGACTCGGCATATCCTGCGGTGGACACGCCGCCCCTGAAGCCAAGAACAGGAGGATCTTCCACCTGACCCTCACGCCGTTGAGACAAAGTTTTTCGCATTCTCATTGGCAAAGCGTCGCTGCATCCTGCTTCTGCGCCCAGCAGAATCAAAGACCACGATCATGCACTTGGGATATTCAAGATTGCATGCGGTGGTGTGACGGTGAGCGCACACTGATGTATCGCACATCTTCTGCAACTGGCGCAATTGTGGAAAAACGCTGGATCAAGACTATTGCTTCATTGACGGAATAAATGACTTTATATTACAAGGGGTCGGATTATCTCACATCGTCTGGGTTATTCACCTTTTGAGCAGCGTCCACACTGGGGGACCCAGTTCAAAAACCTCTACTAGAATAGATGTCGCGCAACAGCAATTCTTGCAATTGTGCTGTTTCTACAGCGTCCACAGGGTTTCAGCTCATGATGTGGCATGTCTGTGGTATCGCTTATGTTGCATGCTGTGTCTCACTCCCGGTCAATGCATGCCACGGGCCGTGTCGGGGATCATTCACTTCTGATACTTTTGGATGGATCGCCCAGATGGAGTCCGAATATGCTTGGGGTTCATGGTTCCGGGTTTAGGATGAAGGATTGGAGGGCCAGGGCCCCCCAGATGTCACGAAGGTCGCATGTATTTCCTTTCTGTGTATACCAGGCCGACGAGTCAGGAAGACCATGTCCTTGCATAGTCATGGTAGGCAGGCCGACTAGGCCTCAAGATTTACCAGTTCCAAAACCTTGAGGTATGGCGGAGACTGAATGTTAGCCTCTTTGCCAAGAAGGGCTTATCACCAACTAGTGTCCCACAGGCTGTCATAATTATGAGTTTTTCGTGATCTGGCCTGGCTGACATCCTCGTTGATTCTTGTTCTGTTTGCAGCCATGCAGAAAACCCTTAAACCCAAAGTCCGCCGCCATTTCAAATTGCATTCAGGCGAAGGGAAAGTCACAGCAAGTCTCTGTTTCTTGAACTTGTAGGATTGCTCATTGCCATGGCGCGCATGGGACCTTGGGGCTTTTGGGATGCCATTGTGCTGCAGCTTGCCTGGATCATGTGAGTAGGGCTGGCAGGGCCTAGGTTCTGAGTTCTGGGTTTACTGTGTAGCAGTGCCAGCTTTCTTTTGCAATCAGAAAGCCGCGCTGTGTCTCGAATCCTTGTTCTTTTGGTCTAAGTGCTTAGGTTTGAAGATTCCGTTGTCAAGATGACAGTGTTCATGAGTGTGCGTGACACAGGAAATCCACAAACATACAGAATAACAGCCGTAACCAACTTTCAGCTGTTGATAATCAATGCAAAGTTAAAGAGAGCCTCCCGACAAGCCAGCCACTTGTGATAAGAGCCCCGTACAGACTCCACAATGCAACGTGCATACATTTTCCCAAGCCTTAAATCGAATTTCTCAACCCTGAACCCTATTTAATTTCGAAACCAAAGACATCCATAGATCTGAAACAGCCGACCCAGTCCACTGAGTCAAACCTCTTAGTATGAGAGGGTCAGAGGAAGCTAAGCCCAGCCATTATTGGGAGGTTCAGAGGTCTTAGTAGCTACTTTTCAGCGTCCTGGCAATCCTACATAGACTGACCTCGTAAGTGTCCGATGGTGCAAGTGGCAAAACCTAAATTGTTTATTTGCCTTTGGGTTGCGTTTCCTTGAAACTGTTGTTGTTACTGCATGTTTTCAATCCACGAATGAACGAAGTGTACGACTTCATTCTTCGGCATTTTTCAGCGCAGAAAGCAAGGTTGCTGCCGATTGCCTTCCTTGTTGCCATGGTCCTGAAGCCCAAGCCAATGCCTACAGCAAAGAGTCTCTGCCTCTTTGGACAATTCCTGAAAAGGGGGGTACCCCGAAGCATTCTCATTCTCACAAATTGATCCCTAAGTTTTGGAATCCCTGCTGGATCGGATCGGAATGAGGGTACATTCTTGGGATGCTCGTCGAAGGGTTTTTGTGTTTGTGGCCTTTTACGTGCACTTATCGCCTCTTCTGATTTAGGCGTCGAGTGATGAGCAGATGCACGCTTCTTTTAAAATCGTTTCTGACGCCCAATTTTCATGCAAGGCTGCAAGAGGTCCCATCCGAGTTATCCTTGCGCAATCCCCTGTCAGCAAGCATAGCAATTGGCCCTCGCCAGCGTGAGCCGCCGATTAAACTAGGTCTTGACATGCGAAGTTCCGACATTCAAATACAGCCTGAGTCTTGGAGCGCACGCCAAGCACTCGGTCCAAATCGTTCTTATGCTGTTGCGAAAGCGTTCTGGCAAAGAGTTTTCGGGTAGGCATCCACATATAAGAATACATATGTGTGTGTGTGTGTCGTTATATGTATATACATGTATTGTGCTAGGACCCCAGTTCAGATCATGCTTTCGTTTTATTTCCTTCTGGAGTCACCTCTACCTAAAAGAACTCGCAAATGCATCCGCCAGGAACATCTTCAAACCTAAGCCTCGCAGCAAACCTGGAAAACTGCGCCGCTACCCTAAATGCTTTATATAATTTACTTGTGCTTAAGGTGGGGGAGTGGATCCGTGTAGTGACGCCTATACTACCATCTCGGAAGCTGTCCTTGTAATGGTTCGCAAGAGCCGGCGCTTCTACTTATTCCTGCAGCTGCAATTCTATGTACTGGGACGCGTTTTCAGTTGCAAACCCCCCCCCCCCCTTGAGGACCTTCCATAAGTTTGCCGAAGCATTCGGAGATGAGCCCATGTATATTTGTATGTACGTACGTACGCACGTACGTATGTATGTATGTATGGATGTATGGATGTATGGATGTATGGATGTATGGATGTATGTATGTTTGGATGTATGTATGTATGTGTGGATGTATGTATGTATGTATGCATGCATGTATGTATGTATGTATGTACGTAATTATTTTTGTCAGTGTATGTGGAGGGGGGACCAGGTTGTATTCAGATTTGTCTTCGCCTTGCAGCATATTAAGGACAACTACGTGCAATAGTGGGTCCCCTCCACCTTCAGGCAAAGAAAATTAATGATATCTGGATTGTTACCAACAGATTCAAAGAGCTTCAGCAAAAACACATCTAGTGCTGTCAAGCCCGCAACACCTGCAATATAGACCCCAAAATACTATAGTCCGTATTATAGGGACCCCCAAAAAGGTACCCCTAATTTTGGGAAATCCCCATGTAGGATCCCTTACACCCCTTTTGAGTTGAATCCATCAGGGTGCCTGCGTTTGAACAGATACCTTGCAGTGAATAACCTTACCGGGGATTAGTAGGGAATAAGGGAATACAATCCCCAATCCCCGTATAATGCCTTTATAATGCATTCCTTTATTCCCTACTAACCCCCAACAAGTAACAATGTCATAGGAGCCTTTGGTGTGCAGCCATCATCCTGTTCGTGCTCAAGCTGTGGTACCTCCAAGCAGCGCCGCTGGAGGCAACAATTCAGAATTCAGGTAGGTTTGCAGGCCAGGATCTATGGTATGGCAACCCTGTAGGGAGCTTGACCTAGTGATCGTTCCCTGAGATTCACCAATATGGAATGCAGGAACATGTGTGCTTGTAGAGGATGAATTCCATTTCCCAGTCAGCATCAATTGACCGTTGGACCGGATTTAGTCAGCAAGGCAGGCTCAGGAGCACTTCCGGTCAAAGGTTGGAGTTTAACAGTTTGGAGCCCCCAATGCAGACCCCAATCTAGTTTTATATTGTCCTTATCATAGGATACCCCCAATAAGGAACCCCAAGTCGTCTTGGGAACCCCAAACAGGAAGGGCTCATAGCTATTCTCCTACCACAAATAGGTACATCTGGAGAATGCTGGCTGGAGGTCACATGGACTGTAGGAATGAGCTTTTTCGGAGCTTAGCATTGACTGTGAAAGCATTTGAGCAAGGTTTAGAGATTTCAAGGTTGAGGGTCTAGGATTTTGTTTTGAAGACAGGCATTATTGGGACTTCTGTCGCCAGTAAGTGCAGACATTTTGAGGCTGCAGTATTGAGAGCTGGTGAATGTGACGGCACCAGCTTTAGTAATTGTGTCAAGCATGTACCCCTGCACAGCCCTCGTTGCAGCCGACTCGACGCGGGCCCAATCACAGCAAGGCATTGTTGCGTGTTCGGTTGGGGCCGCGTGTAATGTGACTATTAATCCCTTGCGGGGGGAAGAGTGGCATGTTCCGGCATCATGCAAGGCCTGTTTGGACGTCTTACTCTGAGGGCTGGTCCTTGGCTGGGTATGTTGCTCCACTGGCTAGGTTTGATTGCTAACCGGCGCCACTGGCACCTCCAGTTCAACGACTTCACCCGTAGACCACACACCCAGGAAGATACCGAATTGCTACTTCCGCGTGGTCTTTTCGATGTTCTGAAAATTAATCTGGGTGCCTATGCATCCGCATTAACAGTGTTCTGAAAAAGTTAGACCCCAAAAGACAAGAACCATTTGTCTGGCAGACACCAGTTTGGCAGGCCTGCGCCTGCTTCGTGAAGGGTTGTCTGCAAGCCCTTACGCCCTGCAGCATCGTCGCAGGCCCTTGGGTCAGTTACACAAATGTATGTGCAATTAGGAGCTTTTGGCCTCGGGATCGTGATGAGAGTTTGAAAAGTTGACTCTGCTTTGAAGCGCTTGCCTGAAGTCGGCTCCCATTTCCCCACTTCAGACTTTCGAAGGGACAATCTCATTCAGGGTGGAAGTATTTGGTCAGCCTTTGTAGTGCACCAACCTTCAGTATTTTTTTGCATACAGCAGTAAACAGCGGTGGGCCGTGTGTGCCACTTCGTGGGTGCTTGCGTCACGCGCGCTGCCTCTTGAGACTCTTGAGAGGGCCGTTGCGCACGTGTGCCAAGAAGCCTGCTCGGGTAGCCCACAATGTTCGCTTGGCGGACATGAACATTGATGTGCGAGTCTCAGACGACCGTCGCATCGAAGTCGTCGCCAAAGGGCTTGCGCTAGATGGCATGGCTCGCAGATGGTTGTGACGCTATACCATCGTCAGCCCCATCACCCAGACTGGCGAGGCGCAGCCAGGGGCTGACGTGCAACCTGGGAAGGCCTTGGACGCAGCTGCCCGATGCAAACGGCGCCAGACGGACCCAAGCTCGTGTGTGCCCGGTGCAGCCTTTTCGTGGGCGTCGGGGTCGAGTTCGCTGGCCACTTTGGCAACGAAGCCGCCATATGGCTCCGCCTGTTAGCACGGCACCGATCCTCCACCGCGCCGGTGGTGCTGCGGCCAGCGGCACGGTCAGTGTGGGCTGCACATTGGTCGGGGTTGCTGGCAATTGCCGCGCAGCACGCTTTTGCTGCGACCTTCCTCGAGCTCCCACTTGCTGGTGAATGCAATGTGGGTGGGATGCGCCCGAGCTGCACGAGGTCCGTGCCAGCCTGCGCTGGCAGCTTCCCGTACCCGCAAGCCGTCAGGGACGGCACTGATGGCCTGTAGGTGGGGTAGTCGGTGGGGATCGGACCTCGTCTTGCAGGTGGAACAGATCGCGCAAAAAACGCCCCAAAAGACTCGTAGATTTTGTTGTTTGCGGGCCCCGTGTGCCAGACAGGCAGTGAGACTTATTCAAAAGTGAGACTTATTCAAGAATCCACGCTGGAAGTAAAGTATCGAGTAAGGGTTTCAAAATGTTACGGCAATTGCCCGCTTGCTCCACTGATACAGAACAGCAGAACGCAGTGACCCGAACCGTTGACTTCAGCGGACCAGACGATTGTCAGGAGCCATCTTCTTGTTTGACTGCATGGAGTCCGCCCATTGTTTGGCATGGATGAAGGCTCAGACTGCTTCGTGGAAGTTTCCGTTCAGGGTCTTTGATTGTGGAAACGTAAAGTAGAGGTGTCGGTTGTGAGTGTTACACTTGACGGACGGAATCCTGCATGACCCTAAATGTAAAGTGCTCCTGGCATAGAGAACCGGGCAGGATTCTGCCCTTCAACATTATGGCGCATAAAATCATCTTGTAGTTCTTGTTATTTCTGAGCCAGGACTGGTAATGCAGGGGACGAAATGCAAATTTTGCCTGTTTGCCGTATTTCACAGCCTATTGGAGGGTCCTGGTGGGCTTTGCACACTCCATGAGCAGCCTCCTAGCATTGCGGAGATTGCTAGTCAAATTCGTGGCCGAATTACGGGGTCACTTTTTGCCTGCCAGGTCTTGCTGGCACAAGATTTCGTCCAGGCCCCCAAACCTGCCTCACATATGTTGAATCAACACGAAATCCTGTAGTTCCTACCCTTGGAGCCATGACAGTCCCCATTCCAAATTTGCACAAAGTCTCCTGCAACCTCTCCAAATTCTCGCGTCCGGCTAGAATTATGCCGGGAGAGAATATTCCCGATTTGTCAGAGTTTCTACGCTGCTTCCCTTGTTGTAATATACTTGGCTGCTGCTTCTCAAGCTAGTTTTATGACAACGCATAGTAGAACAGCGGCGGTGTATGTGAGCTATAGTCTAAACGCTTAGTATCCCCCTTAATACCTTGTAATAGCCGGAGTTTAATCCCCCACATATTCCCCTTCAAGGAGTTTAGACCCTAACCCCTAAACCCTATAAACGGGCAAAACCCTGTAAACTCCCTAGTAGTTAGACTGCAGCATTTGTAGCTGCACGACCAGGCCTGGGATTTTCAGCGCCAACCTTGCTGTCCCTTACCTTTGGTTGGCAAGGAATGAAGGAATGGAAATGAAAATGGAAATTACTGTACAGGGTTTAGGTCTACGAGAATGGAAGAACAGCACATGGAAACTATTTTATAATGGGTTATATAGTTATACAGGGACTACTATATCCATTCCTTCATGCCAAGCCAACCAACGGTAAGGTCCAAGTCACGAGTGGGCCCTTGTTTTTCTTGCTGGGCGCAAGTCTAAGCTGTTTTCTATGACGCTGGAAAACTGAACAGGGTGGAGGATTCTGTATGCCCAATCCTTACTCATTAGAATTGACCCAGAATTCCTTTCGGACTTGCAATAACACCCTCACCCATGAGCTTTCCCATATGCGTCCATGTGTGCCCTGGATAATTCCTATATGATGGTTTGCATTGCCCCACCTCCTGCAACTACCGAAGAAATTTGTAGGGTCGTGGGACCCTAAGCCCTGTCAACCATTGTAGTTCATTCCTGCGTTCGCGCCCTACTAGCTGGGTAGGCCCCTGGGATATCGAACATTTTCCCTAATGGCTTTAATAAGGGACCCCATATACTAACATTTTTCAAAGCGTTTCAAGGGCCAACCCACTAGCTGCAAGTAAGCTTGCGAGTCTGCAGGTGCAGCTGAGGGTGATCACCGACAGCCACCCAGTGGCGGAGGTAATGCTCATTGGCTTCTGCTTCGCCTTCGTGGTGGGACCCAGGGTTGCTACCTAAACCCTAAACCCTAAACCCTAAACCTGCTTCAAGAAGACAGTGATTCGTACCGAGCTTTACAGGCCTAAGGTACTCCTACAAAGTCCCTGACTCCTGAAACGCAATCTCTCATGCTTGAACTCTGACGCACATACTTGTCACAGATGTAGCTACCAAATAATTCATCCTGTAGCATCTGTACATCATCTCATGCTCTCGTGCACGATGCCGACCGTTTTGTCCTCTAGAGCTTCGCAGCGGCAGCCCTCAAGTCCGCACTCCTGAATCTCAATCCCTAAGCAGGTGGAAGGTGCCTCTGGCTTTGGCACTCCTGCCGCCCTTGCGGCACCGATGTTATATTCAATGGGCCATCCCAAGATGGAACCTTTGGACTTCATGCATGGGTTTTTTAAGACTTAGACATCCAGTTTGAGGCGTGACTACTTGAGTAAGTAGTAACTAAGTTGCAGTCTTTGAAGAATGAGAACCTTCATCAGCAATTGCTTGGGCTTGCCCATTGACAGGATAGGCTGCACGATTGCCAGAAGTTATATGCATGTTATGAGCATGGTTTTTCAGGCATCATTTTAGGACGGTGTTTGGATTTCCTGTCATTCAACGCAAGATTTGCATTTTGACCTGGTTTAGCCTTTGGGGTTTTGGAGCTTTTCGAGGAGCTACTACAAGCACCGGGGTCACAATCAGAATTTGGTTGAACCTTTGTTGACATTATTTGCCAGAATCATAGATTTGCCTGCTCCTTGGGATTCCTTGGGACAGGGCGTGCGGTGAAGTGTCCTGTGGGGTCTTGGGTCAAATTCCGTGTACACGCTTCGCCATTTTCAGTTTGCCGTTCTTGGGATTGAGTCTTTAGCGGTCTTAGACTGAAGGCACGGCGCATAAGCATTGAGGTGCTGGGACGAGAAGAATTTAGATCTGGAGTAGCAGCAATTCTGCTCGCATTTGCCCTGCTAGTCTCGCCACTTCAAGCGTAGCAATGGCAAGGTGGGGCGAAACCAGAACAGTAGTGAGTGTCAGTGAGACCAAGGCAAGCGGATTTTAGCAATGCCAAAAAATTGCTAAACACACCTCTGCACCCAACAGAGCGAAAAGTTCCCGATGCATTAGTCTTTTGTTGTGACAATGAACCACGCCAGTCTTCATATCGTGTAGCCCAAGATAGTACCATCATCGTTATATTAGGAGACTAGTTAGTATGGGGTGGTGTAAGGGAAAGGTGACCTTTCCCTTTGACATCCTAGAAGCCTCATAAGGGAAGTCTACTGTTCAGGGGCGGCCCGAGGCCAACAAGTATGGCATGACTCACCAAGTATCTCCTGAAAATTGCGAATCTTCAGCAATTGTAATAGTAGTAGTAATATTCATAATAGTAATAATAGTAGTTATCTCCTGAAAACTACGAACTACCGAGGAGTGCGTGGTGTGTTTGCTCACTTTCAATACCTTCATGACGATTTTCGGCGCAGTGGGCACGCCGGTGTGGTTTGGAATCGGGGAGGTTCGCAGCAGCACGCATTTCCGGTCTGCTAACGGGAAGGTTATGAGGAGTGGAGTCGCCCTAGAAAGGAGCGAAATTCCTTACGAGCTTCACGTATGTGTCCTTGTAGGAGCGTTGTCGCCATACGTCCCCAGAATTCCCGAGCGCCCCTGGGAGCCTAGGTGAACAAATCAGCCAAAGTGAGGATGATTGCATGTAGGGTCTAGGGTTCAGGCCCGAACTCCCGGACTACACAAGCAAACCCTAAGCATCCCGTGTTGCTTTCACACCTGTCAAGTTGCGCTTGCGAAAGAGAGTGAGGCTGACAGTTCCTGAAGACCCCGAAGGTCAGAAGAAGTAAGAAAAAAAATTGACTGGACTCAGGTGCCATGAAAGGCATTCGTCACCCCTTTGCTTTACTTCGAGCTACTTCCGGGGATATCCTGAAGCATGTAATTCCTCAGCTTCGTCCTGACTGTTTCAGGAAGGAGTAGTCACCTGAAGCCTTCCCAAAGTGACCACTATGGGGATAATGGAAAAGACAATGGAAACTACTATATTGGGGTTATATATACCCTATTAGTCCCTTTTTGGGT
>CAJNIZ010026480.1:10123-50865 GCA_905231905.1 Symbiodinium pilosum | reverse complement strand
TTCCCGAAATTAGGGGTACCTTTAAAGGGGGATTATAGGGATTGTATAGGGGTTATATAGCGGATTTCTAGGGTTTAGGGTTTATAGGGTTTCCCAAAATTAGGGGTACCTTATTGGGGGTCCCAAGAATAAGAACTAGAGTATATTGGGGTCTATATTGGGGTCCCCTTATTTTAGGAAACTAGCATATGGCTCATGTAGGAAGGGTGCCAATATGGGTCAGGGTGTCAGGCTTTCTTATAAAATCTATGGCTAGGGCGGCTAGGGTTGCTTTTCAGGCCTGCGTGTTGCGAAAGGATATGTTTCGATTCGGGGAGCCAGCTGCACGGCTGCCACTACGCAATTCGGCTTTGAATGGCTTTCCCTGCGCCCAACGCGCGACCTCCCCCAAACCCAAAGCAGCCCAGAAGGACGTCATTTCTCGGAGCCTTCGCTCACCAAAGCATCCATGCCCTAAACCATAATGTAACCACGCCCACCACCGAGCATTCATGCCCGAGCCAAAGTATTGTTCATGCCTGAATGCATACATGTCCACTTCGCATCCATGCTAAAAGCTGCCAAGCAAAAGCATGTCCCTCTGCAAGTGCGTCCACGTTTCTGCAATGTTTCTCTCGCTTCCATGCCCGAAGACTTCTCAAGAAAGCCACGGGAAATGCCTTGACCTCCAGCATTTATGTAATGTCCGAAGTGAAGGGGAAAGAGGGAGGAAGAGAGAGAAGCCTCCCCAAAATGGAGGCTTAGGAAGACCCTTCATCACTGGATCCTAGACTTCCTGCCCAGGTCATCTTCGCATCTCGGCGGTCGGCCGCTTCTCGCTGACACAGAGTCTTGGGCATCTCCGAGTTGTTTTAAATATAACCTCTATATAGCCCCAATATTGTAGTAGTTTTACTTTCATTTTCCAACTCAAGGTCTTAGACTCAGAAGAGCGGGCATTCATTTTTTACCGTGCCAAATTGTGGTGACCTTCCCTGGCGTCAAACTCAAATCGTGGATAAATTCGAGAAATTCCTCCAAAAAGGTGTTTGCTCCCGGGATCTCCTAGGGATAGATGGGGATTGTCAAGGGAGCATGAGGGTCCAAACTGAGGATTTATGAGATTCTCCCTACCCCCTCACATGAGCTATGGTCTAAACTCCTTAAGGGGATTATATAGGGGAGTATTATAGGGTTACTAATGGGGATGCTAGGGGTTCAGCCTACAGCTCATATACAGTTTAGTCCTGTCTCTTTCAGGCCTGAAGCCAGTCCCTCCCGCAAAGTAACCTGAAATTTCATCCCTCTTGGAAAGGGACAGCAGTTCTGGTAGGTCTCTTGTCAGATGGGCGAGTGCAGAGATTCCTGTCCCCTTGCAGCCTCACGAACGCGTCCCTAAACCAGTGGGCGTTGCCGCTTTTACTTTAGAGCCTTAGGGATCCTCGAAAAGTTCTCTTTGCTGTGAGTACAACAGGATCCCTTTCCTCCTTCCCAGGAGATGCCTTTATTCCTTCTTGGGAGGGAGGGACTTGAAACCGAACCAAAAGCTGTCTCTTGTTGGCGGGGGGTGGAGGAGTCATTGGCTCCTAGAATGCTGCTACTGCTACATAGTCCTGGTTATAGGAATTCCTGGAAGGACTTATTCTTGCGTTTCCTATGGACCAGAGACAAGACACGGAAAGTACATTGTCTGTCATTATCATGGCCTCTTGCCTCGAAAGGTTCATGAACAGCTCTGAGTGGCGCCATAAAGTACCCTGTTCCAAGGCATGGTTGTTGTAACCTTACTCTGGAGCCCGCAGGTATGTTTTTATGATCTTGCAAGAAGACCTTAAACCCAAATCAGAACCCTTCGATTTCCTCAAGCCCATGTGGGCAGAGCCGAAAAAGTCGCACGCTGTATCATGTTAACGCAACATCTTCTAGCCTTCTTCAGTGCCATGTACGATACCGGCAATGTGGCACTCTCTGTGAAGTTGGAACCACCGGGCGCCCCCTAAACCCTAAATAGTAGTTTCCGTTTTCTTTTCCATCATCCCAATATAATTAACCCCAATATAACTCCAATATAACCCTAATATAACCCTAATATAACCCCAATATAACCTATAAAGTTTAGAGTTGCCCTCACTTCTGAGAGCTGCGGCCATTGCTGCACAGTTCGGACCTAAAAACGAGGGCACATTGAAGAGGGTCTCCAAACAAATGGGTTTAGGGTTTAGGGTTTAGGGTCTCCAAACAAGTACTTGATGCTCTGTAAGAAGGACCCCAACCGCATTAATGAGGGTCTCTGCAACAGTAGAGCCGAAAATCGGTCTGACGCCCTTCAAAGTCCTGAGCTTCCTGGAGCCAAGAATCTTGGGGACGAATTTGGGCTGGACCTATGAGTGCCTCAGATTCGCGAAGTGATTGTGTATTTGATGCACAGGAAGCCAAAGTTGTTGCGAAAGATTACGGGGGGTTCGAATGGAGGGCAAGATTCTGGAAAGGCGGGAACTTTGAAGAGACGGGCTTGGGATGACACCGCCAGTGTAAGGCAAGAATAATAGTCATAATAGCCATAGTAGTCATAATAGTAATATAACAGTAACAATAGCAATAATAGAAAATACTCATAATAGTAACAATAGTAATAGCAGTCAGAATAGTAATAGTAGCACCAGATCTCAAGACTTGGGCTTGTCACTTTGGATGAGGGCTTGCTAGCTAGGTCAGCAGCAAAGATGTGGCCACCACTTTCATGGTTGGCCAGTGAGCTCCCCCAGTTCCAACAGCATCATGATGATTTTATGGAATTGATTGGGCTTGAGACCTGCAATCTTCTGTGATGCATCTTCGCTACAATACCTAGTGAGAACACCTAGGGGTAAATTTGTTATGAACTAGATGAGTGCATGCACGTGCGAGTGGGAACAAGACCTTCAACAGAGGGAGGGAGAGGGAGGGATGGAGAGAGATAAGAGCGAGTGGGTTCGAATAGGAAGAGGCGATGGAGAGAACGACAAAAATTGGATATTTCAGAAACCGTTCCTCCTCTGTAGCCCAATTCGTTCCTAAGAAAGAACCCTGGACACAGTCAGCCTCACATATCGAGCCAATGTTGTCAGACGTGGATCTAAGCAGGCAGGGTTGGCTTTAGGGTTGGGTTTAGCATTTTCTGTTGGAGTTTGGTTTTACGAACTTGTGCATGGTTTCATGAGTGTTGAGGCTGCTCTACATCCCCTTCATCCTGCCGTTTGTTGTTGCTGGCTGCGCCTCATTGCTTGTCTTCCGCCAGGAGCAAGCATGGGGGCGTGCAGGCTCTTAAGAGGCTCTCTCCGGTATACACAAGCAGAATGGGGGGATTTCAAGATCACGGACCTTTCCTGGTTGCAACTGCAGGTTACTCATTTCTGCTGTAGATGCGTGCCAAGAGGTCCATGAAAATTATTGATGAAAAGGCCCCATCATTGTAGTAGGTCTTCAGGGTCCTGTTTGTTGAAAGGATTGAAAGGGTCAGAACTTCAAAAGGCCCGTCAGAGGCCTCACCCCGATTCAGGCAGTAAGCTTCGCTGAGCCTCTCCTCAGCAAGACATGCTGAACCACAACAATGAAACTTCGCGACCGGCGTGATTACCGCTAATGCTGTTCTTGCAATCAGTGGTTGTTGGAGCCTGACTGGTGTACTAGACCAGACCACCGCAAGCAAGGACGGTGCCTTGTAGCTTTAGAAATACAACAATGGGAGGAGGGTAGCGGAGCTCACGACCTGTTTTGACTTCAATAGGAGGAGGGCTGCGGAGCTCAGTGGCTGTTTTCAATCAGGTTCACTGGGAGGAGGGTTGTCGATCCCCCCAGCAGCGCCCAGCCTTGTGTACAAATCAGCACCCCCAAATCAGGTTTTCTTGAGGATCAGGCTAGCCGCTGTGGTGTCATACGACACGGATTCTGGACCTGGCCTAAAACTTAAAATGCTCAAGCTGGAGATCTGGAAAGAAGCTGGCCCAGTCAAATATCCCCATCATCTTCGAATCAAAGTAGCTTTTTAGCGGACTACAATCCAGGAACATGTCTCTGGACCATGGAACTTAGCAGGAATCAGCGTCCCCTAAATTATTCAGAGGCGTTCGCAAAATTTAGGCCCCTGCGCCAGTTGGGATTTGATTTGCAGTTGTTGTTGCTGCGATCGTTGTTCTTGGTGTTGCTATTGCTGTTCTTGCTATTGCTGGGGTCAGGGTTTGGAAAGCCTACGTGATAGTAATCATTCATCTCCAGGAATCTGAATCAATTGCTTTTTCCGGTAGCATCGGTAGCTCCAAGATTTGGCGTGCCATGGTAACAGTGGGCTACAGCCCAGCCCAAAGCCCAAGAAGCTACATCAGCACTGCTTGCTAAGTTTGGAGGGCATCCTGATTTTATTTCAGGATGTTTAAGCTTCCCTGAGCGCAAAGCCAAGCAGAAGGAGCTTGAGACATCGCCTAAGACAATCTTCGTCGGTGTTGCGCAGCGCATCAAAGGGCCCGCCGTAGCACTGCGGCTGGTCTGCAGCGTGAGCTATCACAAAAATTGTGTAAGCTTTGGGCCCTGGTGGTAAATTTACCTGTGATCATAGGAGCCACCTTTCAGATGGCGTAGGGTTCTTTGAGCAGTCCAAGGCACAGATTGCAATCCATTTGGATGCAAGATACATCAACCATACTTGACTCAAAAGGGTGTTTGTACGCGGATCTTTCCATGTGCATCATTCATCCTTGGCAAAATGCTTGATTGTTCTCAGGGTATATACAGGTTCTTTGCTTTTGATTTCAAAAATGCAATATCCCAAGGGAGCGGGCACACGGTTCATATGACGGGTGGTTGTGGTGGATAAGCTTCTGGCGCGCGAGCTTGCTTTTTCTCCCAATACAAGAGAAGCCGATATAGTCATAGTCTATGAAACCTTACCGCGTTGCCTGCCGTGCGTTAGACGAAGGTCACGGCATTTGGGTGAAGCAGGATCTGCAGGGTAAGCCGAAGCACGCACCCATCCAACTTACATCCGCCTTAGGGGGAACAGGCACCCTTCTTGGAGCAAAGCAGGATGACTCCTCCGATAGCTCCTCCAATATCCCTTCAGACGAAAGGCCCCCAAAGGGAGAAGCAAGGCTACGAAGTCATATGTTTCAGGTGTCATGCTCACGGGAATTGCTCTACCCTCATGCCTCCATGTTTTGGGTGGTTGCGCTTCCCTCATTCCACAAACTTTATATAAACTTTAGAGCTCCAAAGCCCCTTGCCCTAAACCCTACACAGTCATACTCTGTGCTGTGCACATCCGTGACAGGGGGTGTGGGGGTGAATACAGGCACCATTATTATAGGGGTATATATGGATTATTGGGATCCACTACCCCGCTCTCCCTTAAGCACTAGTAAGTAAACTCTAGACCCGAACCTTTAGGGCATTGCTGTTGGTGTCTACGCAACAACCGACACTTTTCTCTCTTCACAGTTCCAGCATAGGGAACGCATGGCGAACGTAACAAGACTTTACGCCACATTGATGTACCTCGGCAGCCTACGCATACCCTAGCCAAAACTCCTCCTCCGAGAAGTAGCTTCGAGGAGTGGAGCCCTCATGTTGGTCGAGCTTCTCCGCACTAGCGATGAGTTCAAGGATCCGCTTAAGGGCATGCAAGGCTTAACGAAAATGGTTTGTGAGCGTGCTCAGGCTTCGTGCTTCTTGTTCAGCTGAGAGAGGCTGCAAAGCATTGGGACCCCGTGTACTGTGCCCACACATGCGTAGGGTTAGGGCCGCCCCTTCTCGAGAAACCCCCAAATCTTGCGTGCCTTGTAGATGACCTTGAACCTTCCTAGGTAAGGTCCAAAATGAAACGGCGGCTTAATTTGAAAAAGCCATAGATTTGGGAAGCTCTGAAGTGCAAGTAGCAGGCGTGTTTAAAGCAGAGTCGGTATCCTGCCCCAATCAGGTTCCTGTAGACTTTGAACCTGAAGTCTACAGTGCTCGACATGTTGTGGGAACCCGACTGACATGGTGTTAGTTCACAGGGCCAGAAGTACCATAAACCAGTAAGTGTTTGCCATGATTTGCCATTTGTCTTCTTTATAGGGAATTTATGAGGGGATACATGGGGCATCATGGGGCTATATAGGGTTGCATAGGGGCTATATTGGGGGTTTACACCGTCTAAATAAGTGCGTCATTGCAATCCAGGATTTAAGCACGCACAGACTGAGCAGCTTGAATTCTTGCAGAATTATTACTTGTTAATGAGATATTGGTCCAAGTTGGATGTGACACATATGACGTGCTCAAGAAGGCGAGGCCGTGTGCTTTCTGCAAATATGCCTTGACAAGCTCGACTAACAGTTTGCATCAATGTCAAGCACCGTGCTGGAGAGCTTTTAAGAAGAACGCACCGGGCTTTTAGTACTTAAGTACGAGACCGGCAAACTCTCCAGCCTCAGCCCCATCACGTTCAAAAGCCTCATGCCTGCAGAATCCACAGCCCTTGAAAGCCTTCAAAAGCAGCGGATTCAAGCCCTCCACCTTAATTCAACGCTGGCCAGGATGCTCCGGCAGCCATCATTGGGACTCGCTTGTCCGAGACGCTCTCACATGGGTGTCATGACAGCAGCTTCGGGGTAGGGTTCAGGGGTTGGTTTGGGTTTCAGGGTTCCGGTTCAGGGCTTTAGCTCAGGGGTGTTCAGTGTCTAGGGCCAGGACTCTAGGCGGGTTTGGCGCCCGCCTAGACGCCTTGCAGTTTTGGAGATAGGATCTTTCCCAGTCCTTTCGGTGTCAGACTTCGGATCAAGTGTCTCATAACTTTTGAAGTCTACAGCTTAAGGAGGCTGGGTCTCACAAGCTTGACTTCTTTTTTCGGTCTGCACGGCGGGGTTTAGAACATCACAAGTTGTAGAGTATGAAGATCAGCTTCCCCAAGGGAAGGTGGAACCTCAAGAGGCATCTGGCAAGGAGTCCTGTATTCAACAACCTGGTGCCTGTCGGGTTCCACGCTTCCTCGTACGTGGGGGGAAGGTAATTACGGCATTCAGCCATCAAGACGGAGCGTTTGGATTTCAGGTTTATATAGCTGGCTTGGCCTTCGCTAGGGTTTTTTAGCATTTTACCTCCTGGCGATGGCTCACGTTTTTGTTTCGAACGTATTTCAAACGGTTCTCGAGGCAGTCTCGGTGTATTCTTCAAACCAGCTTGGACACATGGGAACTCGTGCATCTGGAGATCCTCAGGCCTCGATGCACGACCCTTTTTGCTTAAAGGTTCTTAAGCCTTGAGCTCCAAAATTGAACGCCCGGTTCCATGCCAACTGCACCATCATGCTTGTAGCAGCTGCCAGAAACTCCAGGCAGAGCTTTGCAGCTGATCTGTAAGTAGACTATACAGGCAGCAATCCAAAATATGTTGGCAGCCAAAGCGATAGTCGGAAACACAGGAGCAGATATCACTTAGACAGCTAGCTGAATGTGCTGCAGCATTGGCATTTGCACCGAAACATAAACACATCTCCATCTTCTCATGAGCACATTGCCTATATCCGCAGGTTCTTACATGCCCTGACATGACGAAGCAGGAACGATGAACGGATACCATAAGCTCTTCCCAATGCGACTCCCAGCAAACTCCTCGCCCAATATTTTTTGTTTAATAATTACTTCAATGTCCAATCCCCCTGCCCAGCTGCGTTTTCTTTAGGACTTCTGCATGCTCTGCTGCCAAGAGGGCAGGCCTGCACCAGGCCACGAGGCGAAACAACGAGAAGCCTAAAGCCAAAACCTGCTGAGCCAAGGTTCGTGGTCCTGTCCTTCCCTTTGGGAGCCTTAGGCTCCTTCTTCTCCGGCTCCACAACCGTAAGCAACCTCACCTTCACGCAGGTGCAGAAGGCACTTTTCGGAGGGCGGGGAGGCCTTGGAATTTACCAAGGTTTTCGGGGGCCAATAATACCCCACGGAGATACCACAGTTTCTTGCCGAAGGTTCCAGAGGCGCTCCGGCGGTTGGCTCTCATGCTTCAGTTGGGGCCCACAACGTTAAGGGCTTAGGATAAAGGATGAAGGGTTCTGAGGCCTGGGCTGAAGTGGGGCAGTGAATCACAAGAGCCACCAGCAGGTCAAGCACCCGCTCCAAAGGGAACAGCAACTCGAAATTGCAACTTGCTGCTTCAAGAGTCCGATGACAATCATCATTGATTAAAGCCAGGCATTTCTGAGAAATAGGGTTGGCTTCCTTCGAACTGACATGAGCGCCCACATTGTCCCCGTTCTAGATGATAGTAGGGCTCCACGTTCCTTTGGGGAATGGTAAGGGATTGGGCGTCAGATGGAGCATTCGCCGAATGGGCGGGGTTCTAGTACTTGTGGGTTCCCTGCCATTAAGGCAGCATTTTTTGGTTGATGCAACCGATCTTTCACCATGCTAAGCATCCCAAATCCGCAGTCTAATGGTCGCAAGTGGTGCCAGCCTTCTTCCAGCCACAGTCTATGGAGAATCCGGGTGTCTAGAACCATCATTTTGAAGAAGCACTGCGCAGTGCAAAGTCGATGGGCTCATCATTGGTAAGCCTGCCCAGGGCGACTCTATAGATGACCGCTGATTTCACGGGGTTTGCCATCATCGATTTTTCAGAAGCGCGGATATGTCAACATGACTGCTGTCTTGTTGGGGTCCTTGGGGGACCACTTTCATTCGAGGGCACGGGAGGTCAAAGCTCAGAATCAAGCTGCGAGCCGCATGCAAGAAACAAACGCAAGATCGGGATTACAACGAAGATATGGTGGTTTCAGGTGGCGGAGGTGTAATTTACATGGCTCCGCCCACACGGGATGCAGAACCCGCGTTAAACACCAAGAGGGACACACAAAAGGGTATATCGATATGGATATACTTTCTGATAAGCACGTTGGTCTCTGCAACATTTGCGCAAGCGTTCGCTTTTGGTCGCACAGCTGGTGGCGAGCTCGCTAATGCCGCGTCCAGCTCAAATCGATCTCATCTCCCCCCTTCTAGATGGTTGTGTGCATGTGATTGCAGAAATGATTTCTCAAAGTAGACTAGGTGTGCCTTCCACGCGTGGGCATCCCACACCTTGACACTTTCAATCATTCACCATGTGCTGGGCTTCAGAGACGGCAAGATCGAAGTTTCCAAACATCAGAGGTCTTGTTCCTGGGGGTGTCCAGGGGACCCTTAGTTTCGGACATGACCGAACGGAACTCGCTGTCGAGGTCGCTGCAGATACGCTTGGTGTGTCCCCCACCGGGCTGATTGGAGCTTCGGCAGCAGGGGAGTTTACAAGCTATTGCTTTTTGAAGAGCTTTGTCATGTTCGTGGTTGCCTGGAGCTAATACGTATTTTCACATAGGATCAACATCCCAGATTTGCAGTTGTGGGAGTGTCTGGTATTGTCCACCCTATGCACATATGCATTTTGGAAGGATCTGATTGCATTCGGTTCCCAACGACATGGTGGGGCTTCGAGGTTCCAGGCGTTGAGCCTTTGGGATGAATTGCTCGGAGGCTTCCTGGTACCATGGTGTTGTTTTTACAGCCTAAACCCTAAACCCTAAGGGCCCTAAGGGCCCTAAGGGCCCTAAACCCCAGGGTGCGGGTAAAGAAGCGAGCTTAGTCTTCGAAGGAAACATTTGCCTCTCAGTGAGTTTGGAAAGCCGAACCTATGGTCCATTCTTACTACAGGTATTACTACTATCATTATTACCCTTATTATTGTTACTATTTTTACTACTATTATTACTATTATCATCCAGTACGCATGAAGGAGCAGCCGTAGGTCTCTTGCTCGATAACTCCTTCGCCCCAGTAAGCCCTCGCCTCCAGACCCCAAGCCTTCAGCCTCATGCCTCCCAACAATCCAGAACCTCAGATGTGTTGTAGGGTTTTTTGGGATAATGGAAAAGAAAATGGAAGCTACTATAGTATAATGGGGTGTATGTTGGGGTTATATAGGGACTATGGAAAAGAACATGGATCAACAGAGGTCTCCAGCTATGCGGCGCGTCCAGTGGGAGCTTCGGCCAACGTTTCCATTCATCCACTGGTAGGGTTGATTGGTGGCCTGGGATTTGTTCTTTTGTTTGCAGTTTCCGTTAAAGAGTGTATGTTTTGGACTTGGGGCATGGGGCCCGGGGATCAGGTTTGGGCCTCTTTGAACAATCGATCACCTAGAATGCTTTAAATTTCCGATCCCCTTCAGGGGTTCCACGCATTGTGCCGTGTTCTCTAGGTTTGTCACATTCTAGCGCACCTGTCAGGATCTTGCAAGGGTTGTTCTCAAAATTATGGGCCCCTTTCGGCTGAATAGTTTATATTGCGACACCTAATATTTAGGGACCTTCATTTAGGGAGCCACCCATAACAACTATTGGCAGTACGTTGATTAGTATGATTGTTATCATCAGTACTATCGTTACTTTTTCATACTAAGGTAACTACCCATAACAACTGCATGGATGGGCTGGGCCTTGGAGAGCCCGCAGTCGTTTCAGAGATGCCGCCATGTGACCAGTTGAGCGATCGCGCTTCGGCAGTTGGATCGTGGACTGTGTGGATTGTGAAGGTAGAATTTACTCAGTTCGCTGAGCGATTGTGTCGTGTGCAGCCATCTCAGTTCCCTGCCCTTCTTGAGCGGAGCTCGGTTAGCACCTCAGTCCTGGGTTAAAGTGCAGGATAGCAGGCGGACTCAGAAAGCCTGTTGCAAAAGGTGTTTTGGGGACCCTAAACCCTAAACCCTGAAGAGAGTGGATGTCATGCAGACTTGTTGGCTGCACTATAAGGAAGCAGAATCTGCCAGCAGCGATTGCCTTAGCAAGTTCTGCACAGATACACTTCCCAAAGTGCACGTCATGCTTGAAAAGGGGCCCTGTATGCGTAGCACTTTTGGAAAAACGACAAACATTGTACAATGGGTTCCATGGAGGGTCCAGACCCTATCATGCAAGAGTCTCATAGGCCAGTTCCGTCTGCTGAGCGTGTTAGGGCTTATGGTCTCGGATTCAGGTTTCTGGCATTGGTCCATGACCTTGGCAGATACCTAAAGCCCCGAATGCAGCAAAGTGGCGTGGAAAAGTCCTGGTGAGACGTAGGTGTGCTCATGATTTTTGATTTTGCGAATTAACCCAAATGAATTTCTAAATCCTACAGCAGCAGGCGGATGATTACAAGATCAGGGTGCCAGCCATAGGTCAAAGTGCTTGCTTGGTCTACGCATTGTCTGACCTTCAGCAGCATAACGCTGAAGCCTGAACAACCGAAACATGCATCCTTGTGTGATCGAAATCCTCATGCAGTTATACTACCATCTGTTGGCCCATAAATATTGTGGCGCTTACAATGGATCTAAGATCAGATCTACAGGGGCTGGAAAAGGAGACGCGCAGGTCCCAGCGCTGACCCGCCTTTCCCCTTGTAACAGCACTTCAAGAGTTCCGGACCCAAGCCTGCCCTTGTAGTTAGAGTTTGGCGCCAAAGCACTGCACCTGCAAAATGATGCTTGCACGAAACCAGCAGTGAACCACAACGAGTGCCCTGAAGAATTTGCAATTCACCATGTAATCATGGTGAAGTGCAATCATGATGAGCAACATCCAGGGAACCAGAAGTCCAGCTAAAATCTGCTGCCAGCTTATGTAGTAGGTATTTGTCAGAAATACCCCTGACATGCTATGAGAAGAAGCCTGCGATGGTCCGAAACCTTCCAATCTCCAGGAATGCCTTCTGCCTCTCGAACATCATTGCGGCAACGGCTGTGATCGGCCTTCAGGCTCCCCTGCCCCAGGGCATAGGCCTCTTTGCGAGTACGGTCTAGGATTCAAGTACCGCAGTACGGGATTCATGCAGTTCTTGAGTGTCTTCCAGCAAGTTCCGCTACCCAGGCTAAAACATTTTTGGGATTTGCAGCTTAGGTGCCCCGTCTTGGAGACTGCTCACACTTGTAGGGTTGGAACGTCTGCAGCTGAAGGTTATGTCCAGGGCCAAGCAAACATAGAAGGCTTGGATTTAGCACAAGCCATTTATTTTTGCATAGAATAGGGATCCCCCCAAAGTCAAGAGTAAGAGACTTTCGTTGGGATTCTTACACGACGTGCCAGAAGCATGGCGTTTCTTGATTAAGTACTAAAACTGCCTGTCATGCACTCAGGGGCATGTAAGTTGCTCAGCTCTGATTTTAGTCCACTGAACTTGGACATGTACGGGTAGCCCTTGATTTGTGGTTCCCACTTCTTACCAACTACAGAACATATGACCACAGCAAGCAAAATAATCAGTGCCTTTAATGGGGTTATAAACAAAAGTTATCTTCCGATGAAGGACAAAAGAGGATTTCCTGTCGGGACGGTAGCAAATCTGAATCTTGGGTTTGCAGTCATCATGCAGTTTGCCGTCCCTACCACCATTGCTGGTGCATCTTTATCTGTCTTACGACTGCAGCAACTGCTTTTGCATACGCAGCAGTTGTCATTGCTATCAAAACTACCGCTGCGATGAATGCTGAAATGACGCGAAGTACCAATACCAGCAGTAAGCCACTGTGGAGTCTGGAGTTTAAATTGAAGTATTTACCTTCTCAGCTGGAAACGTGGGAATGGTTTAGGGATCGCTAACTGGATGAAAATGGTGAAATAGAGGCCCGTTGGAAACCCACCAGCATGGAGGGCATGGATATTGACTCATTTTCTTTGACTCATGACACTGGCTTCCAGATATCCCGTCCTGCATGAGACCAAGCCATTCCCTTACTGCTTTTGCTTGGTCTTGTCAGCCTCATGATAAAGCAAGACTTCGGCGTTCAACCCGTTTACAAGGTGCTCTGGAGGGCACTTGTGGAACTGATGGGGAACGTCTTAAACTTATAATATACGCTTTAGGATTTGGGGCGAAGAGCCTAGGGCCTGAGAGGATTGAGTTTTTCGGAACCTTTGGTTTACTCTCATAGTTGAAACATCACCATGCTCCAACCTCAAAGCCTACATAAGACAGAGAAATTGCTTTCTGGCTTCTATTGTAAAACCTAAACCCAAGCCACGAAGCCAGGTCCCCGAGGGTATGATCGTGAAGCGCGTCCTGAAGCCGGTCTGCGCGCAGTTCGTTCTCTGTGCCTGGACTTATGGGACCGTAGTCTGGGCTGCTGTTAAGAAGCTCAAGCTAAGTTCCCATTATAAGGGAATTAGCAACAATGGATAGGGTTGCCTTATTATTGTCATTTAAGAAGTTCCTCAACAGCAACCCTAAACCTTAAAGCCTCCCGTCGGGCGCACTTCCTCAGCAGCGATGTGCTGCAATTTAAAGGGTTTCTTGCTGAGGCCCGTTTATTTTTACTAAGTTTCGGCAATGTGTTTTGAGGGCATGTCAGCTGGGCTGCTTTCAGGGTTGGAAGGTTGTTGGGTGACTTTGATGTTGAAGCAACATTGTGGAGCTTTGGGCATCAATGCTCAAGAGACCGCTCAAGAGAGCCCCAGGAACGAACTAGATCCAGCATGTTTTGCTGGCTCACCTATGCCCTTGCGTACGTGTGCCAGTACCTCCTGTCGCGAAGCGAATCCCTACTTGTGGACATACCTGTACTGCTGGCTGTTTCGATATGTGCACCGAAACATCCAGGATCGCCGTCGCCTGCTCAAGAGCAGCTAGGGCAAAGACTGAGAACAGAGGGAGGAAAAGTCCGTTTCTGCAAATGCTAAACGCTCAAGCGAACACCCCCCCAACCTCCCAAGCCCCTCCCCACCCATGCCCCCAAACAAGAAAACACACAAAAGGTTTTGGGCGCAGCCGTCCAATGCAGACCAGACAGAAAGATAGGAAAAGATGAAGAGATAAACGACTTCAAAATGATGGCAAGCGCAGTATTGTGGCACTGTCAAGCGAAAGTCACACGGAACAGAGGCCAAAAAGCAGGACGAGTTTTGTGCACGGAAATTGTCATCAGTTACGACTCGGCAAGATTCACGCCAGCGCGTGAAACCAATGAAAAATGTTGACGAGCGCAAGACTTTCAAACTCATCAGGAGCAACATGCTAGCAAGAACGGCCGCAACCCTCCGAGCAACTGCGCCCGTCTGCTAAACCCTGTACCGTAAACCCTGAGAAGTGTACCAAGCAAAGTAACGCTAGACTAGATCCTAAAAAATTGTCGAGAAGGTGAATCTGGAGGAAACTTGCACGTCATGGGAAAATGTCGTCTTTAAGTGCCGGTCAAACCATTCCGTCTGATGTGAACATTTATCCCTACCCTGCGGTTGATTATATTCCCCATGGGCCCTGGATATGTACCTACGTGAAGTTTCATGCGTGCGTACATCCACAGATATTTATGTATCTATCCATACACTACATACATGCCCGTCGGATATTATTTACGGATTAGATATAGACATTGTGTAATGTACATGTGCTGGGGAACGTATCCAACATTACTTTTTTGGGTGCGTTTGCCGTTGGCGAGCAAGGCTCTTCTCCGGAACCTGAACTATCAAAATCAGGGTGTTGCAGTTACAATATGTTGTGGGACCTTTTTTTCTCTGTGCTCTTTGCACTCCGCATTCCGAACATTGGGCCCCGCGCCCAATGTTACAAGAGCTTCTCAGAAAGGAGTTGCAAAGTTACAATCAAACAAATCCCATTACATACATGGCCTTTGAGTATGAGACTTCCCTCATCCTGGTGACCCGCCTTACTGCACTGAGACCACAACCTGAGGCACCCTTGTGCTGCTGCCATTCATCTATGCCTGAGACTGCGACAATGTCTGGGTCCTGGTCTACAGGATGGATGGGGATGGTCGAGTGTGGGGGTTGGATTACGATTGAACATTTTGAGTTTGATGCGAGGATACACGACTTGCTCAGAATCACGAAGTTCCGAACTACCGGCTCCCTCAACCCTGAACCATGAACCCTGTAGTTCCCTCATGTTCCCTCAGCCCTCAGCCCTTGAGCCTCAAGTCACTTGTAGGGCAGCTGTAGTCTTGGAAGTTTGCGCAGCCTCCACCATTCACCCCAAGAATTTTTGAAGTGGGCCGGACCTAAGGGGCCTGAGATGGGTTCTTAGGGTAACAGCTTCAGTTTTAGGGATGGAGCGTCGGTCTTCATCATCAAGAGGGCGAAGCGTTCTCTCGATTTTGTGCGTGTCCTGGTGGTATTTTTCTTCTGAGGTTCCGGACCCATAGCTCCACAGAATGGGTGATGTTGTTGTGAAATTTTATGAGATGAGAGCATGAGCCAGGAAGGGAGGAGGTCTCCCACCTTAAAAGATGGCAAAAATTCCTGACTTTGCAGCTTGTTGGGTTTCTCCGATGGTTTCAGGAAAATACCTTGTACTCCTGCGCTACATTTTTGACGGATGGGATGCCATGCATGAATCAGGCCCCATTTCTCCCTGCATCCTATGCCATGAGCCCTAGTCGGAGTCCCTCTCATGAATCTTGTTCCAGACTCAAAGACTTTGAGTTTGTACCGTGAATGTTTGTAACCTTATGTTTTGGGTCCCAAACCCTTATTAAGGGCCAGATTCCATGGTTAAGGGGCTCAAAATTGGGTACAAACCCTAAGGGTACAAAGGAAAATCTTGTTCTACACGTGTTGGTGGGAAGATGCTTCCAAGTCATGGTTCCTCCGTACTCCACATTCCTCACTGTCGGGACTCCTGAAAAAGAACCCCGAAGACTGGAAATCCCAAATCTGTCAAGGTGCCTAAGATTGCTGGTCTCTGCCTTCAATATCCTTCGTCGCGAATCGGATATCGTTTCTGTCTCCCAATGATGCCTGCACTTTACTTAGTCAATGCCATGGGTTGCTTTACTTTTTGCAGTGTTGGTTCCCTTAATTGCTACAACCTCTTGACCCCATCCTAGTACGAGAAAATTGCCAAAACTTGTGCGTTGGATCGCGGACCCTTTGCCTTTCATCCAAATACCCTTGGATGTGGAAATGGCCATATGTTTCTTCCATGTGAATGCTTCATTCTGGACTGGTGGCGTGTTAAAGCCTTGAACCCCTAAATCCGGAACTCCAACCCCCCCAAAATGAGACAGGTCGAGAAGTGATGCATGTCAGATGCGCTTCAGAGTCTTGTTCCCCTTCCGCTTCAAAGGCGCCGAAAGTGTCTTGGGACACTACTAAATGATAATGAACCTTCCCAGTAGTTACAGCATCGGGAATGAACGTAGGGCCGGTATGCCACCGTTGCAGTTGTGAAGAACACCCATGTTTCTACTTGTTGCTATGACGACGACGTTGTTGCCAGACATGCTCTGCCAACAGTTTGCCCTGTAAAGCCCACATTCACAGGAAGTAAAGCCTTTGCTCTAGCTGCTAGCTTCGAGGAGTGTAACGCAGCTGCTCAGGAACGTATGCGGGGCATCATTTGTGCGAACTGCTGTTTGGCGCAAAAGAAACGATAACCCTTGCCCAAAGCTACAGTTTTGGAAGCTGCGAGTCGCATACATGAAAGCCGCAATGGTTAGACCTCCCATTGAACCTGATTGCCATAGGCAGCAAGTAACTCTACCCGGCTGCCTTTTAAGATTAATTTGTTTGCTGTTCAGCTTCACACGATCTTTTTCTAGGTGAAGCTGTTTGGCGGGCCCCACAACCCAAGAGCCTGCAATTCCGCATCCAGAGTTAGGTATATGGTGTATAGATAACCACTCGCTTACTTTCCTGTGTCGAGCCCATATCGTGTCCAGGGAACATGGAACATTAGTGGGTGGTATGATTGGTTAATGCCCGAAATGTGGACCTTGAATGAGTTTCATGCTTGAGGCAACTCGCGTATAGTGACTGCCATATTCTTGCATTCAGCGTGGGCATCAGTTTGCTTGTAGTGATCCGTGGAGTTCCAAATTATGTATTCGCCAACAGGTTGTTGAAGAGCTACTGGCCTTAGCTCATACGTTGTTCTGGTTTCCTGGGAAACAGGACGTACAGGCTTGGTTTCAGGAATCCGACAAGATTCCTTGGGATGTTGGGCTTTCTCCAAGTAGTCCTTGTTGGAGGGTCCTTGTACTACGGCCCAGATATGTTGAGGTATCTGCGGGGGGACCCCAGGCCTCACGCTTTAAGCAAGGAACCTGTATGTTGAGAAATTCCCTAACAAGGGGTCCCCCTCATCGACCCTATTATGGAGACTCCCGAACAGGGCTCCCTGCACAGGTAGCTGGGGTTGTTGTCACCGAACTACGGGTGGGGCTGGATCCGTCTGGAAATGCTGCGTCTCTTCACTGTACTGTTCTTCCTTGCTTTGTGTGTCAGGGTTTGGTTAAAACCAGCCCCAAAAAGGACACGTTTTCCCGAAAATGTAGCAGAAGGGTTTCTTGCTTTAGGTGTTGGAGGTTTGGCGCCTGAACGCGCGTCATGAGTTTTTGTGTCTGCAAGCCCACCAAATCGTTCACGCATGTTGTTGTCTGCCAAAGCATACCAAAAAATTGATTTATCCAGCGCAGAGTCACGAGCCAGCAGCATGGTTCGCAAATAAAGGGCCATAAAAGCCAACAACGCGTTGCATTGTTATTCCGGTTGGGCATGGCTGGTTCTGGGGCCTCCTGATGTCAGCGACGTTTCGAGCCGATTCAAGCCAGCATCCAGCGGCGCTTGTGTCCCGATTGGGAATGACAAGATGGCTGGGTGTGGCCAGAATTGATTCATTGTCGAGTTGCCAGAACGCAGGCGAGGTCGTGGAAAGCTTTTTCTATTGGGCCGAGCACAGTGTACACACAGCAATGTCAGAAGTGCTCCTTTCCCAAATCAACATTCTGACATGAGATGATGTCTGGGATGATTTCCTATGCAAAGGGTCACGGGGTCAATTTCGTCACGTTTGGACCTTGAGAGAACAGGCCCCCTTCCTCCTTTCACAAATGAAGGTCCAGGTCTTGCGTGAACCCCAAACCTTAAACCCCTCAACCCCTAAACCCTAAACCCTAAACCCTCCAAAAAAAACCTAAACCCTAAGAACCCCTTTGGGAACGACATGTTTCAAGCATTGGCTCACCTCCGCTGAGCCCTCCTGTAGCGGGCTCCGGGGATTTGCACTGGGTGTTGGAATTTATGAGCAGTTCATTGCATGTAGTGATTGTCCATCAGGTTCTTGAGTCCCTGTTTTGGAAATACAGCCAACGGTCCCCAAAGTTTGATAAACCTCTGCCAGCGAAGCGGGCAACCACGTTTAGACAAAGGTTTTGTACAACCGGCCAGGAGTTAAACTCGTTTGGGCGGGAATCTGTCTGCTGTGGAGGTGTCCAAGATGTCTTAACTCAGACCTGCAAAATGGCAGAGCATTAGCCACACAACGTCGCAGTCTCCCAATGATAAACTCCGTTCGAGGGACTCCTGTGCTCCCTTCATCCCAGGGACCCCCCATTTTGAGAGCTTGACCTTCTGAATGAAGTTTTTTTCTCTGATTTCTTGCTTTCAGTTCCCGTGGGATCCAGTGCATAGACGCCGATTTCATTTCCCTAATCTACACTAAACCTCTTAGCCTTCAACCCCAGACTCTAAACCGGAATTCAGGGTTGCAAGGCCTCTAAGGCCCCGGCAAGGCTTCCGAAAGAGCACGTGTTTCAAAGGCCTTCAGCAGAGAAGATGGCTTCATCCTATTCGCGAACATGATATTTAATCACCAAGACAAGAAAAGAAGGTTTCTTTGCCTCCTTTATGGTCATCATGAGCGAGGTCACGCAGGCAGAAGAAGAGTTCAGGGCGAAGGAAAGACATACGGGTTCGCATGGCCACAGGGCGCCTGACGCCTAAATTTGCTGTTGAGGCTCTATCCCATTTAAATTATCCCAATATAACCCCAATATCTACCCTATTATATTTACAGTAGTTTCCATTTTCTTTTCCATTATCCCAATATATACCCCAATATATACTTACTTTAAGCATCAAGGGTGCAGGTGACCCCTTAGCCTTGCACGCCCGCGCGTGCGCGCTCCCACCCAAAGGAACTCATGCTTCCTGTCATGGTTGCTATAGGAGCTTGGCTGCGCATTAGCATCGTGTCACCCTTGTATGCACCTCCTCTCATGGTTGAGGAATATGTGATGAAACATGATTCTAGGCCTCTAGGATCCTGTTGAGTTGTAGCTGTTTGACGGCGCGGGGTTCGTAATTGCAGGCATAGTACACTGAAAAGCAAGCAGTCCGGTCAATTTGAACCTGCCTCAAAACTTGTTATAGCTTGCACGTTCGATTGGAGTAGCAGCAAGTAGCCTGGCTGGGGATGGCGCGGATCACGGACTTGGGCTTGGGAAATTCAGGGTGCACTCGGAAACGTTCGTCCCCCTGGCCCTACCACGTAATGCTTGTTCTCCATGAAATCTATGCACGGGCAGAGCTGTGGAGCTCAACTAGAGCATCTTTCAAAGGGCATCCTCCGCTCTCAAGCAGGATCCTTATAAATAAAGGCTGGTCCTGGCATTGCTGGCCTACCGCACCGAAAGGAACTGGCGCCGTCTGACAGCCAGAAAGCTAGGCGCAGGCGACGTGGTTCCGAGTTCGATTCTCAAAGTGCTGCTGCCTTGTTACGTAGGAAATCCAAGTTCCTTCTACAATCCTGAGCAGCTGCGGAATGGACGCAGCATTCTTAGTTAATTTCAGCCACCATGTGAGTGCAAAGTCCTAAGCCACAAGCCCTACCTGTGCCGTCGCTGAAGAGCCGTGAAACTTTCCGGGACGGCCTACTTGCCCCAAATCTCCCTAACTCCGATGCATTCGAATATCTCCAAACAATCCTTCCAAAGGGAGACATATCTCCTGTACAACCAGGTCTCAATGCAGACTGTGCTCAGAAGGGTTCAGTGTGAATCGAATTAAGTCCAAGTTCTGCATTCAGAGTCCTGTGCCTAGCACCCGCGTGCGCATGATAGTGGCCAGGGAGCCAAGCCGTGATATGACGAGTTGTCCATGCGCCGCTGCCTGTGATTTGGACGTAGAGTCCAGGATGCCTGTTTGCTTGAGACAGTTGAGACAGTCGTTTCCATAACTTCTGTAGGTGGGAATGTTACTCGACGAGGACGCCCAGTTTTTTCGAATTCCCCCACATAAACCTTGCTCTACGCAGTGCAAAGCCTGTCTTATGCATGCAATCCCAGTGGTAAACCTGTCTTCCTGAACTTAAGGTAGCCTGTGGTTTCAATTTTCAATGTTCTGGACTTGGAATTAAGTTTTAGATCAAGCAGACCCTATTGTTTATGTGGAGTGATGCGTGGACTTAGAGATTTTGGTGGGTAACGGAGCGTGCCTCTTACACAATCAAGAGAGCCTTGCGAACAGGAGCCGGAACCAGATCGTGGCAGCGGCCCTTTAAAAAGCCCCAGGGTTCAAGTAGGAGGTTTTCTGAAACTAGGGCTTGAGTTCAGGATACTTAGCGTCGTCAGGGTCACCAGTAGGTTTCCAGATGGAAAAAGCTAGAAATCCGAAAGCCCAAGCAACTACATGCTATAGTCCCCCTTAAGTGCATAGAGTATGGGGTATATGGGGATCAAATCGTAATATACCCACGGCCATATTCTATCTACTTAAAGGGAACCCTAAACCCTAAACCCTAAACAGCAGTTTCCATTACATTTTCCATTATCCCTATATAACCCTAATATAACCCCAATATTCTATCTACTTAAGGGGGACTATATGTGAAGAAGCCTGAACTGTGACCCTGCTACCTGCGGAGAGACTCGCGACGGCGGTGGTGGGGTTGGGGTGGGGCTTAATATAGGAGCCTAAATGATTACCAACATTATTGTTCTATATTCCTTATATAATAACATAGGGGCCTAAACAATTACCAATATTATGGTTCCATATTCCTGACATAATTATGGTCTATGGTACCTCAAGTGGGGGGTAGGGGTCGGGCCTAAACCTGAGACCCCACGTGCAGGTTGTGTTTGGCTTGCTTGGAGTCGTGCAAAGCTTCAGTCAGGGTGAATGGCTGCCTGCATTGGATGGTAATTGCCATCAACTTCAGGGCGTTTTTTCCTGACAGCCTTGTTGCCCTTGGGGGCAGTGTAGCGGCTGTGGCTAGGCATACTTCCACCCCCCCAGACCCGCAAAAATATGTAGTTGCTTTCCAATTGTGTTTTTCCATGATTACCCAGCATTGTTACCCTGGGGCTTTCTGAGGCCTATGTCCTCGAAGCTTTCTGAAGCCTCAACCTTGGGGGTGTCTCAGAATGCGGCCTTGCCTTCAACTGCTTGAGAGAGATGTAGAGGGTTCAGGTTTTGGTTCCAGATTTCTTTCGCATGGTGCGGGTTGCAGTAGGTTCTGAGCTGAGAATCTGGCAAGCCGCTTGTAAATGTTTGACACAAGAGTTTGTGATCTAAAGCATGCTGCCACTCGGTATAGAGTAGAACCCTCGACCCAAAACCAAATCCCAAACTGACTCGCGCTAAATCTGAACTTTAAACAAAATCCTAAAACTTAACCAGACCTTGAAAGAGGTCCAAAGCATGATGTTCATATAGGGAGCTACATACTACATACAGAATAATCATACAGGTGGTTTTCTGGCATAAAAGTGATGTAGCGCTCGAATCTGGGGAAACAGTCGCTAGGACACTGACCTTACAAGTCAAGGCAATATGAAGGCAGAGCGCAACCCACCTCAGCGCGTCATTCCAATCGTTTATCTCATCTTGCATGTTATCCGTTGGGTACTGCCCCCACGCTGTAACAGTTGGATGATACATATACAATAATCGTATGTAGCCCTTAATGTGACCCCTCATATAGACTGTTACAGGGTGGGGGCAGTACCCAAGTTAGTGTGTCGCATTGCTGGAACTCTGCTTCGTCTTCCCCTAAACCCTAAACCCTGATCCCCCAAGCCCTGAGTTGAGGTGGCAAGGCAAGGCATGCATTTTGAGAAAGACCCATCTGTGACGCGCAGAGTGGGAAAATCCGACATTGAGCAAAGCACATGCGGGGCAGAGTTGGGAGGAAGGGGAGTCGAATCTTTTCCTTGCTTAGACTTTTGATTTCGTTCTGGCACTTTGTAGGGTATAAGCCACAAACGGAAGCAGAATGAGTAGGTAGGATTTACAATACTGACTTAAGGCGCACTTCCAAAGGTGGAGTTCTTGTACGTGATGTTCCCTTGTCAGTGTGACTGCATCGTGATCCCCGCAACCCCTGAACCCTCGACAACCTTGGACCTGTTTGAGTGAAATGTAAACTGTAAGCCACGGGTCCTCTGAAGAGCTCAAGCGGCGTTCTCTTGAAGCCGGACTGTGAGCTTGAAATCTTGAGTGTTCCCCTTGACCTAGCAACCTCGTGTTTTGCGGGTTATGGTCCTTCATGTGTTCGGAGCTTCTTGCACCAGGCATGACGCCGAGCTGACCCAGCGGATGGGTGTACTGCCGATTTGTCGGGATTGCCATAGTATAATAGGGTAGAATATTGGGGCTCTACAGGGTTATATTGGGGTAATATGATTACTATAATGGGTTATATAGGGGTAATATAACTACTATAATGGGTTATATAGGGGTAATATACCTACTATAGTGGGTTATATAGCGTATATATTGGGGAGTGTCTTCCGTTGTCTCAGATACTGCCAGCCCCAAGTTAGCTGCTGCCGGCCTGGAGTCCTCAAGTGTAATAGCAATAGTAACGATAATAACGGTAATAGAAATAAGCATAGTAATAATAGCAATGATAATAGCAATAGTAATAGTAATAGTAATAGTAACAGTAACAGTATTAGTAATAGTAATAATCTAAGAAGCAGAGCTGATGATGTGACATAAAGATTTCCATGCTCGGACATGTTGGGTACAAGGCCAGGGAGGGCCGGTTCAAGTGGTTTTGAGCATGTTTGGAAGCTCCGGCTTGGCGATGACGCCCGCTGCAGATCTGGTGGCTTCCTCACTGGAGGATGGCGTCACAGGGCTTCGTGAGTATGCATACAATCCATACAGTGTGTTTGTACTACTCAGATATCTGTTGAGGCCATGCGTTAAAGTAGCCACGCCGATAGGTTGCTTATGCTACTAGATACTGGACTTTAAGGCGTCTCACAAGCGCGTCACACTGGGGATTCCCACATTCTAACATGCCCTTTGCACATCACATCCTGACGTGTGGCACATTTCTCGAGGGCGTCCATACTGCATTTCTTGGACCTCCATCTTTTCAGTGTATTTGCTAGTAATACTGCGTGAAGCCGTGCCGTGCCGTGTTCTGTGAAGTCCACGTTGCTGGGGATTCAGATTCGTGGGCCTTGCTGTTGAGAGTATCTTCATTACTGTTCTTTTAATTTTCAAGCGCATGTGAATGGGGATTCGTCTGCGGCCATAGTGTCGTAAATGCCGAGTTTGAAATCTGAGGTGTTTTGGGGCCATTTCACCAACAAGTCACATGCCGTGCGCCATGTTGCTTGTTGCAAAACCTGCCTCGGACAGCGTGAACATGGCGTTTCAGATATGCTTGCGGGACTTGACATGATGCCTTAAAATGCGCGTGCGCATGGCGAATTGCAGGAAAAACATGAAACAAGGTTTTTCAGGGTTCGTTATACCAACAAGTCGCACGGGCACCAATAAGTGGGATGCCACTTGCAGCTTTTACTTGTTGCAAAGACGGCGCCTGACAGCGCGTGTACACGGCGTTTCGTACTTCGCGGGGCCCTCCTGGGCTTTGAGAACTTGTTCATTCCGCCGCACGATAACCTCTTCATGCTCCGTATGTACCCCTAAATGCCTTTACAGTCCTGTTGAGCCACCAAGCATTTACCCACAGGCTTGAGAAACCTTTCAAATAGTCCCTCTCCTGATCATGACCCTCCATAATGAAAGCTTCTAAGATGATGCAACTTTCTGGCTATTGTAGAGTTAGGTGCCGGGGCTATAATGACCATAAAATGGAGCCAAGAAGGCCATTATTCTACAACTCTACCCCTAATCCCTAAACCGTGTAAAGTGTTTGAGGTGTGTAGTACATTCAGGCGGCCTGCTCAGTGACATTTTGGGATTGGGAAGCGGGTAGCACGCAGTTGCTGTCGGTTTGTGCAGAAATGCGATTTTGCAGAGCTTCGGGCTAGACCCCAAAGCCTAAATCCCATATACCATAGAGGGCCCCCTTTACGAGAGTTCGACTACATCCTACGAAGCCTGTTTGAAGGTGTGGGATCCAAACCCCTACGGACAGCCTGTTTAGGATATTTTGGGTTTTTTCGGTTCAGAAATCCTATAGCAGCATCCTCTAGGCTCTAAGGTTTAGGCATGAGGGTTTATGGTTTGGGGTGTAAGATTTAGGACTCAGGGTTTTCTATTCTGCTGCCTGTTTGCAGTTCCATCTCTTGCTAGTAACTAAGGAAATCTAAGGTTTCTATCTTTTCTGTGTAGGGTACAGCTGAACCAATCTAGGAGGTCAGCAGGTGCGGTTACCCTGGGTTCTACAACTTTGCGACTTTGGTCTCAAAGTTGGATTTCCGAATGCCTCCAAGCTTGACCTGATCGTTTGCCTTGATTCTGGCTGTATGAGTTGCTGCCACCTTTGCCTTACCCAAAGGGAAGCTGGCGTGCAAACGAACAGTTGACCGGCTTTCCTACACACCGCTGGCCGGGTGTGGGGCGATGAGGCATGTGAGGCAAAAGCTGCAGATGCAGCAGCCTATCACCATTGAAGCCAACGCACCTTCGCACGGGGTGTATGACAGCAAGGCCATGAGCTAAAGCGCTTGCTGGTGGTGACTCCGCCCGGGTGTCTCGCATAGTGATACCTCCTTCGAGACCAGTGGGTCCGGTGCTTCCGTGGGCAGGGTAGGCCAACGCCGTTGAAAGCGCTTTCCGACTGCTTCGTGATCCTTCGTGCAACTGTTGGAGCACCTTGTCTCAAAGCAAGTTGCTTCTGCGTTTGCAGGCTGATGGCGTATTGCACAGTCTGTATCTTTGTGATGAATTCTTCCAAACACCCTTCACAAACGGATACATCATGCTGAAAATCAGTCTTTCTCGAAACGAGGGTCCCCATAGACCCGAGCAACCATGCTCCCCATTAAAAAACAAGGATGCCAGAAGGCTCAGTAATGTTGGACCTCCTTTTGCCTATGGGCCCCCTATAATGAGTTTAGGGGCCGGCCTATTCAGGATCAGGGCAATGATTGGAAGGTCCCCTATAATGAGTTTCGATTTTGGCGGCCTGAAAATACAAGAAGGATTTTCAACAATCCCTTTTAAATCAATCTACAGGGACCTCAGAACCGTGGGAGCTCAGGGTGGCTGTATTGAGGATCCCTAATTTCTATTTTTCGGAGGGCCCTAATGTTAGGCGGGGAGGGGGGGGGGGGCGACAAAACCTTATTAAAGAGGGTCCAGCATTATCACCCTGACCAGGTCCATAATATCTCCCGAAGGGGGACCATGCTTGCTATGCGCGGCAAGGACATGTGCAAAGACGGTGTTTTTGAAGCCTGGAGCTGTAGCAGGCGCTACGTGCTCTCCTTGTGTTTTTGGTGCCTTGGGTCGGGTGTTGTCTTTTCCTGCTGTACTCTTGATTGCTGCTTTCTTTGTCTGTCCTCCGCTCTTCGCTCAGTACGCCCATGTGTTGACCTTCGGCAAGGGTGTACAGTTCCCATCAAGCTTTTCGGACTGGTATCTCTAGCATGGGCAAGAGCCGTGGAAAACGCGGTTTGCCCCTAGTGATACGCACGAACCTAACAACAGGAAACGACGTGCTTGTGGTCCGTTTGACCAATAGGTCACATGCCACGCACCGTTTTTTGTTGCAACAAGACCTGCTTTGCACAGCGTGTGAAAATGGCGTTTCACATCATTTTGCGGGACTTGACATGAGTGCAAAAATGCGCGCAAGCATGGTGATTAGCGTGAACAAGCAATATGAAAGAAGGTGTTGCTGGGTCCGTCTCACCAACATGTCACATGCCATGCGCCGTTTTGTTTGTTGCGCCAAACAGGGCTCGGACAGCGCGTGTACATGGCGTTTCATACTTCCTGGAATGACTTTACGCGCGTGGCGTGACTTCGCACTAATCCCGTGTGAGCATGCGGAGTGGCGACTTCACGCGGCTCAGCATCGTGAAATGCCCTTAGCTGTGAACAAGGCTGCGCATGCTCAGCACCTTTGAGGCTGTTGGAATTTCTGCTGGGCATCGCCGGCGACTGAGGGTGTCGAACTCCGCCAAGAGGGCACGAAATTGGTCGCGTTGAGCATTCATCGGATGTCAAAAGGAAGAGCGCTGCTTGAAGGATTCAGGGAAGGAATGCCAAGGGTTTGGGTCTACTTGACCTTTCATTGGTACTTCCACAAGTGACACTGGGAACAAAAATTTACGCTGATAAACATTGAGGTGAAACGGGAGATATCGGATAGAGGGTTACGGAAGGAGGCTCATGAGTGGGCACAAGTCAGGTTTCGCGTCTGCTAAACTAGGCTTTTAACCGTTCGTTCCTCCCGAACTACCCACGATCTCTTCATTCCTCCCTGCCTGCCCGCGATCTGTAGCTGGACAAATGCCATATAGTTTGGAGTCTACCACGCCTGGATGATGCGACTCCTTTCATCCGACACGTGATGTGGAACGAACACCAATAAGGAAGTAGAACTTGTGACTCAACAGTTGAAAGCTTTCATCCGCCCATGCTGCCAACCGTCCAGTGGCATGAGTAGGCTGGCTGGCATGCAGCCCGTCGACGGGAGCTGGGAAGGTTTTGAAGACATCCCTAAAATGGTTTTTAGCAAGCAGCCCATGTCCAGTGATTAACTGGGAAATATTGACTGTAGCTCATATGTACCAAAGTCTAAACTCCTTAAAGTGGGGTTGTATAAGGGATTATATAGGGGATTACTACAGGGGTTATTAAACGCGGATATTAGGAGTTTAGACTATAGCCCCCAATAATCCCTTACATAACCCTATATATATATATATATAGATATAGCAGTTTCCATTTCACTTTCCATTTTCTTTTCCATTTGATTCTCCACTATTGAGGGATATGTTAGGAGGACCCCCCACCCTGTAATAGTGGCTAGAAGGGATAATAAGGACAATATTAGGGTCCTCTTATATTCTTATTATACCACTATTACAGGGTGGGGGCTCCTCCTAAGGAATATTAGGTATAATCCCCATGCAAAGCTCATAGGGAGCCCTGCCAGCTTCAAGGCTTCCCAAGCAAAGCGGGCAGAGCAGACCATACGCAGAAGTCATTCCGAAGATCTTCATATAGTCCCCCTTAAGTAGAAGAAGGATAATGGAAAAGAAAATGGAAATTACTATATCATAATAGGGTATATATTGGAGTTCTAGTCCCCCTTAAGTAGATAGAATATGGGGTATATTGGGATCCTATTATGAGATACCCAAAGCCATATTCTATCTACTTAAGGGGGACTAGAACTTCATAACGTTGTAACCTGTTTGAGAAAGTCATCTCGAGTGGAGCGAGGGAGTCGAGCCCATAGGTCCGGGCAGACGGTGGTTGCTCTTTGAGTCAGTGAATCCAGTGGCCCCTTAGAATTCCTTCGAGAAAACGCGCGTTAAAGAAGCAGGGGAAGTAGTTAGGCTTATATCATCTCCTCGCATTTCCCAGTGCCGCAACAGTAGTTCTCATTCTTATGTCCAGAACTGTGAAGGAAGGGTTGTAAAAGAATCTTGTCTCGCTGTGTTGATTTCTGGGTCTATCTATTTGTTGTTTTCCGCGATTTCCGAGGCACCCCAGAGCCAAAACCAGTCTTGTGTCCCGGACGGCCGCCCTTCTTTCCTGGTGCTATCAGTCTCAAGCCGTGGAGCGGGGAGCAGGGTCAAGACACAAGGTATCACAAGGTCATGAATGGGTTCAGGGTTGACCGGCATAACTTTCTACGCTCAAGTCAGAATTCGATTGAACAATTATATCGATGTGCATGTTTTCGGGGCAGTTCACGAGATGCAGCAATAGAGCGTGTTCTGTTGATAGGAACAGCACTAGATGTGTGTTTACCGCTTTTAGCCTCATCACTCGTAACCCAGGAGCTTTTCCAAGTTGGGCAGCGCTTGGGTGCCGTGAAAAGTTTGTTGTAAAGAAGTGATTTTTTCGTGATGCCCCTCATCTTGTGGTGAGATCCTTATGCTGAGGACCTAGCACGAAACGAAACCGTACATCCGGAAAAACAACACACCCACATAGATAACTGCTCATTTAGGGGCCGAGATCGTCGATTATGGCTGCGGTTACCCGGGATGGCTCTGGCCACATGCGCGGAGCTCAGTGCCAAATTCTTTTTCTGGGGGTTAGTAGGGAAGAAGGGAATGTAGTAGATGGGGATTATATAAAGATTACGTGGGCATTACGTCCTCTTATTCCTACAGCAGTCCAAATGACCCGCGAGCAAATCCCACTTTGGGGCTGTACTTGAACATGCGCCGGAATTAAAACCAGCTACGGTATAGTGGGGATAGAGAGAGTGCCGGGTCACTTTCGCTGTATGATCGGGTGCCCCTCAGTGTCGGGTGTCCAGTTGCAAAAAGGGAGGATAGAGACAGATACTCGGGAAGGTGTGTGGATAGATGAAAGGTGGGATTGTAAGTGGCTGACATTTGTCATGGCGAGAGTGTCCTGATAATTAGCTCCTACTAATTAGCCACTCTTTTGACTACCCAGGAACCTTCAAGCATTTATCATGGTGATCCTGGTCTCGGATTCTGAGATATTCTGGCTTCAGTGTATTTTTTTGCTAAGTCTGATGCAGGCTTTCCCGATCAGCATACCAGTCATGGGGACTCTTCGCAGGAGTCTCCCGCTAATGATCCTCCCCGCAAGCAAGAGACCCAGAACGCGTTCAAGTTTGGAGTTCAGGGACGGGTGGGAATGCGTGCTCCAACTACATGCCACCTACATTCATCCTACGTTCTGGCTCGTGGGAGAAGATGTATAATCCCTGTAGTTTCCATTTTCTTTTCCATAATCCCAATATAACCCCAGTACATTAAATATATATATATATATCCCATTATAAACCCTATAGAAACCCTATACAACCCCTATATGTTGCCAAGGAATGAGGACCCTCTCGAGAATTACGAAGAGGCAGACCGCCCTCAGTCGTCGTAATGGGACGTACAGTCAAGTTGCAACATGATCCATAAAGAAAATTCCCTTTAAGGGGTTATATAGGGGATTATATAGGGGACTTCTATAGGGGTTATTGAGGGGGATGCTGGGAGTCTAGACTAGAGCTCACATACTGATCTATCAGCTCTCCACGATTAGAGGTGTGTCTTCATAGAGACCCTGTACAGCAACCTGAGCTGTTAGCCTTGATGGACCTCTTCCCTCGTTTGTCACAGTGCGCTCTGAAGAAATCACGCCAGACCCCTCAGTCAGTTTGGGCTTGGGGTTCAGGTTTCGCTGATTTGCTTAGGTCCCTGTAGAAGTTACAGAGCTTTTTTGTGGAACTGCACTAGGACACCTTCGTCAGGAGAGAGGGGGATACTGACAATGCTGTCGACACTGCCCTAGTCATAGGTATCTATTCCGCCTTCTGCTTTCTTCATAGGATGCTGATACCCGGGGTCTTCTGCTCTCGTTTGATTGGAGTAGATAGGGATCATGATCAGCACGGGGAGGTCGAGCTGCTTCCAGCACTCGAGCTTTCTCGTGTGCTGGACTACCCGTGCGCTCCGAATCTCATGCGAAGCCGTTGAAGAACAGAGCAGCTGCTGAAGCCAAACCGGTGAGAGTGAGCAACTTTTGGATCAGGTCTCTCCAAGCAATCGTAGTTCTCGGTCTATAAGACCCAAAGCCATAGCGTAAGCCCTAAAAACCCATCCCCTGACCCTTTACAGCACTCCTAAACGGCGAATCTGACACCGAAATCAAGTGACCAGCCCGGAGCTCTAAACCAGGCCTCTGAACTTAGATAGAATATTGGGTTCTATTGGGTTTATATAGGGATAATGGAAAAGAAAATGGAAACTATTATATTACAATAGGGTATATATTGGGGTTATAGTCCGCCTTAAGTAGATATTATATGGGGTATATGGGGATCTTTGGCATGTGCAAACCTTTAAGTCCTGACCCCCTGGATATAGAGAAAAGGATATACATTGGGGTTATAGTGGGGATGATGGAAAATACAATGGAAGCTACTATAGCATAATAGGGTATAGCAAGAATTCTGCAACCGTAGACTTCACCAACCCTCGAGCCCCCCCTGTAAGTTTGGGTGTGTGTTTTGATCTTTGGCAACTGCATGCAAGATTACTTGGGAATACCGCTGAAAGTGTACATGAAGGGGTACGTCTAGGGAGACCATGGACATCAAGAGTCCTACCCTACATAGTCGCTCGCTTCGGCTGTGTAGTCCGTGCATTCTCTTAGCATCCCCGGATCCCTGCAAGACTTATATATGCGCCACCTGGCAAAAAGGTTATGGTTGTCCTGAAAATCTCAAGCATAGACGCAGACCCTACCAAGAGACGCTACAGAAAAGATGAGCATGGCCCCGGCACGAGGATGACATGTAGAAACTGGCAACTGCACCAAGTTGAAGCACCACCAAATCTCAAACAGCCATGTGGCCCGAAGGTGAAGACTTTAGGCCGCGACTTGCCTGCATGCAGATTTTCTATTTTCATCCCTTCCCCTGAACACCGCCCATGAGATTTGCCCCCATTGGTTTTGAGGGTTCGGTGCTTGCAAGACTCAGCACGGGTAGGGTTAAAGATTGAGGGCTCGTTGGGTCGGGGTTTGTTGTCACTCCTTCGACACGTTGCAGGGCCAACTGTTTCATATCTAAACTCTAAACCGTAAGTCCAAGAGCAATCTCTCACGACTGCCGTGGCATCGGGACTGACTTGAGACAGCTGGCCACAACTCATCAGAGCTCGCGAAAGAAAGAAGCAGGAATTTGACATCTTGCGCCGTGGTTTTACTTGGGGTGGCATTCTCATCAGCATCCTACTATGTTACTATATGTGGCGGGCGTATAAGCAAGAAAAGGGGGATCGCCATTCTATTGAGAGAGATGCCCAGTAATGAAATGCAGTTCACACCCCAGTCCAGAAGTTCATTCGCTTGTTGAAGAAGACTCAGCTCCTCAGAATTCTGCATGATGACAGAGGTATAACCCCCCCTTACATCCTCTCTCTGGCCAATTCCAGAGGACCTTGGGCAGATTTGCAAAATTGAGGCCCTTCAACGGCGTTTTGTTTTTCCAAGCTTTGCACCGCCGAGGTGGCGCATTTGGCCAAAGCCCCAGTTGGGGCGCTGGTGCGCGCACTGCTAGCGCTCGATGGTTGTCGTCCAAGGATGTTTTGAATTCGGGCTTCGGCCAGGAATGCCTCAGTCATAAGCATCTCCAGCTGCCCTAAAAGGGGGCACAACGCTGTTAACGGTAGCCCAGCATGGTTCTTGCCGAAGGGGTGGGTCCTTGTAGGGTTCCCTCAAGGCTCCAAAGATGATTGTTGTCAGCAAATGTATGCCCAACGACTTGTGGTTGCCAATGGTCAATGTCATACAACTTTCCGAATGGCGAGGTTCGACATGACCCAAGTCTCAGAGAAAGTTTCTGAGTATTCGGCGGATGTTGAGCATAGCTTAGCCACAAGGTCAACTGGAGATCTTGCAGTTAGGAGTAATACCGAGCAACTGCAGAGGTGATCCACTTGGTGTCCTTCCCTTGGCTAAGACACTGTCCCCGCTGATTTTCGAATCCTGCAGATGTTGTCAACAAGCCAGCTGATGGTCTGAGGGTTTGAGGCACCGATCACATGCCAAGGCATTGCCACGCTTGTGAAGTCCCGTGCAGAAGGGGAAGGCCTGAAGAGTCGGAATTGCCTCAGTGAGGTGACTGCTTGGATGAACTCAGGGTGACGAAGCTTTCCTCGTTGCTGATTTCAGATAGCACTTTGCTGCGAGAGTGATGAATGAATAAGTCGGCATTTTGTACATGAAAAGATATGATAGGATTAGGGCTTGGTCTCGGTTTTGGGTGCTGCTTAAACGGTCAGAGTCTGCTAGTAAGTTTCAGGAGTTAACCATAAGATTACTCCTGGACCCTATATAAGCTCATGAATTCAGAGTCCTGGCCGTATCACTTGAACACCGTGGAACCAACTGCGGCAAAAATTCAACGTGATACGGAACTGGGGTTGCGCGGGGGCTTACAGATTCACATGTAGGGGCCTGGATGATGAGGACCTGGGTCGATTATGATGTTGATTAGGGTTACAAGGGGGTAGCCGTCCTAACAGTTAAACTGTAACAGCTAATACGTTACGCCATCCCGACAAAATTCCATCTTTTGCATTTGGATGCTTTGCAATAGCATGGGGTCTGCCTCCCCGTTAACCTCGTTCTTTATTCCTGCGTAACACAGCCGAACCAGCAGGCAGAAGAGAACAAAACTGTTCAAACAAAGGCGTGGATAAAGAAAGTTCTTCTCTCATAAGCCTTGTACACCCATTTATGCCATATCAGAATATATCTTGGAGCCTCATTCTAATCTATATTCCCTTTCGATCTTTATGATGCTCTCTTTCTGGGCCCCTGAATCCTGCGCTCGAAACCCGACGATTTTAGGGAACACCCTCAACCACAAACACTTTCGATACCTGAAGTAACTACCAGTAGTCCCAGTTTCCATATCGCAGCAGTACTGTAGAGACCACTTGAGTAGTATTTTGGGGATTTATGGTACCCAATATACAGTAAGATTATATCCTCCTTTTGAGGTATCGTATTCTATATAAGGAATATAATCTTACTAGGTTCAACCACCAAAAAAAACACTACTCACTTCCCTCATGCGCTCTGAGCCGCGCCAAAGAGACCCCGGCAGGCCATCCTAGAGTCTCCATCTCATGTTCAATGGGGTTTGGGGTTTAGGGTTCAGGGTTAAGGGTTTAGGGTTTAGGGTTTAGAGTAAACCCACCTCCCACATTTCTATGGAGATGAGAGATCTCCCTAGAGGGTTTAGGGTTTAGGGTATTTTTTTCATTTTCCTTTTGCATTTCCTGATGTACGTAAACTGCTACATTGTATCCTATCTATTACCTAGTATAACGCTACATCATCAGCCATAGTGTAAACTCCTACTATACCTCTTACCCACCCCTTTAATACTATAGAATCCCCTATACATGCGCATACAGACCCCTTTAAGGAGTTTAGACTAGCTCATATGATCCTTATGTAACCCCATATATAGCAGGTTCCATGTCATTTTACTGGGGCATTGTACCCCTTGTAGCACAACAGCCCCTAAACCCCAAACCCTAAACCTCAATAGTAGTTTCCATTTTCTTGTCAATTATCCCTATATCACTCCTGTATAACCGTATGAATCTTTGTGGCATCTCGATTCCGGTAGGTGAAGCGCTGCGGGCTGGAAGCTCAGAGACACCTCAGGGTGTCTGCTTTGAGGTGGAAAGGTTTCGGGGTTTAAAGGTTTAAGGTTCAAAGGTTTTGGGTAGAGAATTTCAAGGTGTGGGGTTTTGGATTGGTTTACAGTTTACCGAAGGACTGAAGGGCCTAGATGCAGATCATTTTAGTCCATGCGCTCCTGTTTCTAGTCAGTATGTCCGTATTTGGGACTAAACCCTAACCCTAAACCCGAAACCCTAATGTCCAGGTAGGTTTTGAGGCCTGATGTGCTTGAAGTTTCCTTTCTTCCTATAACTGCTGAGCTTTAATTGCCTGACTTTTTTGGTTGTCATGCGCTATAAACAAAGAACTTTCTAAAGTGCCTCAGTTATGCAGTTATACAGTCCCCCTGAAGTAGATGGAAGATGGCTTTGGGTATGTTATAACAAGATCCCCAATATACCCCATATTCTATCTACTTCAGGGGGCACTATACCCCCTAAGCTCAACATCGCCTTTCCCAACTGGCTTAGGCTTGCAGGTTTCGGGGTTTAGGGTGTGGCCTGAAGATTCAAGGGAGCTCATCACAAAGTCGCGGTGCAGGTGGGCATGGTGGCCCCAAATACTTTAGGCGCATGCAACAGTTGCCTAATTTTGGCAAATTCTCGTCAAAGCTACAGTTGCAGTCACCACCTCCTGCAATCCTCACAGGTTATCATTATATCGCCCCGGTATGTATGATGCCTAGGCAGTTGATCCTTATGCGCTCGTGCAGGGTGAGTGCATCAATAGAGATGCAACTTAAACCCCGAAGCCCTGAACCCGAAGGTTTCTCGGGACTTGAGTGCCTAGACAGCAGGTTCGGGCTAGGATTAAGCTGGCAGTTCGGTCTCATGGACACCAGAGTCCAGAAAACTCTGTGGCAAGCGCATGTCTTTTCTGACAGGGAACCTGTGGCATCTATGCCCGAGGGAATTGATGTGGCGTGCAGGTTGGCCTGTACCTAGACCTCCCAAATACCCAGAATGGTATTGCTTTCGGGTTAAGTCAAGAGCAGCTCATGTTGCCGTTTGTCAGGTCCAGGAAGGCTTTTGGAGAATGTTTTAATTTTGGATGGGTTCGCAGTATTAAATAACAACCCCTCCCAATATAGTAGCGTGGTATATATTTATGGAGGTTTTTCTTAGCAAGGAGATTGCTGGGCCAGTCCAGTCTGGTCTGAAGTCATAGAATCCTTAAGTGGTCTACTCGGGGAAGGCACCTCTATCAGACAGTAGTCAGGAAGGTAGAGTTTATTGCTCGTTCGGCCCTCTCAGCGGACAGGGTCCGGTTTGATATCGGGAATTCGGTTTGGGGTTTAGGGTTTAACCCAGACCCCTGATTAAAAAACCCCCTCCCCATAATAGGCATTATAATAGGGATCCTAATCTTTAGGGGCTTAAAAGGAGGGGGTTTAGTAATCATGGGTCTACATTAGGGCACTTGGGCATCAGGCCGGAGCCTCAGTCCTGGGCTAAAAAAAGGGCACTTGGGCGCCCTGGGGATGAGGTGATCAAGCAGATTGACCTTAGCATCCTCACAGCCACAGCACTGGAGGAGTCGCACAAAGAGGACCCTGCTAAGGGCTTGGGGTTCGATTTTTAGGGTTATCGGAGCTTGGTAACTGGGAAAGCGGGCGTAGGTCTATCGTAACATGTGCGCTGCATCTCTGCCACTTTTATGCCACCGTGGGAGCATTTATATTGTTAGTGGTGTTTTTTACTTGGAAGGTCATGAAGTTCTTGCAAGAAGCCTAGGCAACTAGATCACTAGAAGTGCTACCTACAGTTGCTGAGTCCCTCCAAATTGATTTTCACCGTGGCTCGTCTGGTTCTAGTCCATGGGTGTCATCGCTCCATGTGATTCCAGGCACTTTCGAAAATTTGGCTGGCTGTTCTGCATGTATGTTTTGAGAGTGTCACGGTCATTGAGGAGATCATGCTTAGACCCGAATACCGCAAACCTCAAACCATATGCAGCCATGAAGGTGTGCTGCTAAGTTACCGCAGGTGGTGGCAGTGGTCACTGCAGGATTCCGGGGCCGTTTGGGATGCGGGCGGGGCTTGAAGGCATAGTTTTGTCTGTTTCTGAAAACCGCATATCACAGTCAGTTTTGAGCCCAACCCATGGAATTCGTAGCGCTCGTCAAGTCTGTCAGAACATGGCGAACAAGGTTCCCGGGGGCTGCATCATGGAAGCGACAAATGATTGTCAACGACCAGTTGATCTGAATACTTTGGTTGTCTTGTCTTCCAATTCCAAAAGTCAGTAAGAAATCCTCGCAATCACGAACCCCCAAAAAACTGTTGCGGCTTTGGTTTGCGGAGGCGAGGGGGTCGCAATAATGAACCAAGCCGGTGAGGCTAGGACCAGGTAGTACACGTACGAGTACTAGATGTAGTAGGCAAGTAGTAGCAAATCAACGGTTTTTGGGCTCGCAGCTGTATTATTGCCACCCCATCATTGTTTCTGATCGACGGATCGAACTTGTTGGAAAGCAGATGTAGTCATCCGGATTTTTTCGGGTTGGCTCGAATATTTTATTGCCAGCCTGCCCGTTTCTTAATGACAGCTTAACAAGCTATTGCTCCGCTCGGGAGGTTGGCGTCCTCCAGCGGTTGTCGCTCGGCTTGCAAATTATTCCAGAGAGTGCTATGGGGCTATAGTCCCCCTTAAGTAGATAGAATATGGTGTTGGATATATTAGAATAAGATCAATAAGATCCCCATATACCCCATATTCTATCTACTTGAAGGGGACTATATGGATGCCAAGTAGTAATGGGAATCGCCCGTATACGAGTCGAGAAGAGGTCCTGAGCTGAGGGCTTACGTTTAGGATTCAGTGATGCTGACCTGAGACATGGCCACTTGCTTGAAAAGGGCTATTGGGTTGGGAATTGTGAAGAAGGCTGTACTTTGCGTTGTCAGGGAAACCTGTCAAAGGATGTCTTTTTTGTCCTTTTTGCGTTTTGATATTCGTGCACATTACTGCTTCAAGTGGGCCAGAAATTTTCTAAGAAAACATGGCGACAGGTAATTTAGGATGCGCCATGCTGCAATTGCAAGTTACATTTCTACGTGCGCCACAGCTACTTTCAGGGCTCTGCCTTCTTCTTGGACATGGGCAAGCTTGAAGATCTAGAAGCAATGGTATGAACCTTGCGATCTTAAATGCCAGCAAGTGTTCGGAAGTTTGTGTGTGCAGGGTGCACACCACGGGGGGGCACCATGATACTAGTATAGGCTTGCATCGTGCCAGGACCCACAGACACATCATTGCTTATTTCGATGCTCGGCATATTTTTCCGAGAGCGCAGATGGGCATGCCTGCACCGTCTCTCAATTCTGTTGGCGGCTTCATGATGGGACGTTGTGGTGACATAGTTGCTCCGATTTCCTTCACTTTTGTGTTGCAGTGTGGGAGGGTAGGGTACTGCAGGCTTTCGGGATATGATAAGCAGCACAGGGAATGGCTCTTGTCCAGGGAGTCCAGGGCCAGATGTGGCGTTCCCTCCTTGGTATGTTCAGGCAAGCATGAACTGTACTGGATTAGGCCGGGGTGTGCACCTATTTGAGCCGCGACGCACAGCCAACTTTGCATCACTGTTATTGCAGTTGCAGCAGCTTACAAGTTTCGCAGCGGCCTCCATTGCATGCACAGGTTAAGTTGCGAGGCATAAGTTACGGGATATAATCTTCCTTTGTTTTCTGTGCTGTCATTTTCCTTAGGACGTTAGCTCGAAGAGAGATGCTCAACGTGTGCGCTACCCATCAGGCGCAAACGCATGCGTACACACCAGAGGATCCATGTTGCCCAGCACCCCATGGGATCCGAGGAACGTGGCTTAGGAGTCGGGGAAACCAGTAGCCTTGCTTGCGGTTGGTTGAGAGGTCTTGCACATAAGCTTATGTACTGCCACTCCGGCACAAACTGTCTCCAAACTACTGCGTAGTTCCTGCAAGCTTTGATTGCCGCTCCTCCGTGGACTAGGGACTAGTGGGCAAGGCTCTGACTTCGGAGGGCTCTTTCAAACATAGCTCGCAACCTTGAAGCCTGCACTATTATTATTACTGGTACTACTATTGTCATGATTGCTATTGTGATTTCTATGCCTATTATTCCGATTCTAGGTATTAGCAGTATTACTACTACTACTACTACTGCTACTACTGCTACTACTACTACTACTACTACTACTACCACCACCCTTATTACTACTATATACTACTATTATTAACACTTCAGGTATTGGTAGGGTACGGACCAGAACGCAGGGAAAGCAGCTGCGTCGCATGGGCAGTTGTCAACACAAAGTGTCAGGGGCCATCTTGCAGGGAAAGTACAGCAGGACAAAGAGTTTGGCAATTTGGCGTATGAAGTTCCCTTCCATGGCTTTAGAAGAACAGACACCAAGGCGTATTGAAGAAAACGTATGTTCACAGGCCGGGCTTCCATTGCGGAACCGAAATCAGCCTTATAACAATAATATGCTAATAATAGGGCATTATCCGAAAGTTCAAGCTTTTCTGTTCAGCGAGCCAGTACATGTAAGCCTAAGCCGCCCAACGCCTCAAAGCCGAGGATACCTTCATGCGAAGTTCAACCCTGTACATCGTCATGGAGTACGCAGATGCTGGGACAGGTTGAGAAAGGCGCTTAGGGTTCAGGGTTCAGGGTCTAGGAATGGAAAAAGGACTATGCTGAGGTCCCCATCAATGGCTCCCACGAGTGGTTGAACAACGTCCCTGCTCACAATCCTTGACTGGAAAAACAATTTGACTGTAAGCCTTGCATGGGGGGCAATATGACCTTCATGCGTCATGCGACTAACAACCAGGTTTTCTTCGGATTCCTCATAATTCTTGTCTACAAATCCTTTGAAGAGGATCGACACCTGGGAAATCTGAAGCTCTAGCTGTTTCTTCTTGGATTCTTCATTCCTTTCAAAGAACTTGTGAAACCCACAACGCCGACCCTGTAACAATCTGAGATAACAGCCTCATGGTGTGTTTTTGAAGTTGCTTCCCTTTTTGCAAGGCATTGAGAGCCCTTGAGACCGGCCAGCATGCACTAAAAAGGCTTACAGGCTTATTGATGATGGAGATGTCCAGTAGTAGGAGGAGGTGATTGCATAGACCCCAGAATTTGGAGGACCCTGGAAATCCAGCTTAGGACGGTGGAGATCTGGCTAGCCTCATCCGTCAGAAGAAGGACCATGCGAGCCGACACTGATGCGCATCATCAGTAAATACCATATGATACAGAACTCTCAAAGAATCACAGTTCGGTTTATTCCTCAAATCCACAAGATATCTGAGAAGCGGGTGTAGTGACTGCTGCTCCTCGATTTCCAGATTCTACTTGCTTCAGGATAGCCGCAAAATGCTATAGGAGAGATGCCTTACAGGTCCTGTTAAATATATGGTCTCTTCCGACACTCTCAAGTAGATGGCTCAAGACCTATTTCCCTGGGCCATCCTGGGCCCAATTCGGGCGTCCCTAGTCCCTAGAACACAAAATTTGCGTAAACCTATTCCGGAATACTGACCACACGGAATGCTTGCGACTGCATACCTGCGCCTAACATATCCCGACGCCATTTAAACGACACAAACGTGGCCCAACCCTCGAATGGCTCATGCTATGAACTGCACACTTTACGCAGCGTGACATCATACTTGCTATGGGACCCCACTATTGTCGACTGTATTTCCTCACGCGGCGAATGAAGACTGGAAGATGCCGCCCACTCGCACGGCTAGCAACCAAATTATCCTATACTATACTTTATAGTATATATTATGCAATAATAACAGTACTATACTATACTTACTATACTAATGTTTTCTTATACTAGGTCTAAAGAAGACTGCAGCGGTCTGGAGTGAACCTCTACCCGAATAGGATGCAAACAAAGCCAACTGTCTTGATTCATGCTGCGCATTGGTGACTGGCCCGCTCCCTCACCCCAAACGAGCCAGGTGGTGGTAGACACAGACCCCTGATGTTCGCAATGTTTCCACACTGTACATTATGTATACATACAAATTTCCATTTATCGGCAACTTTACAGGGTGCGAACTACTGGGGGAAGCGGGCTTAACCCAGGCCTGTCAATGAACCACTGCTTTCGAAGTGTTGACTGGCCCTCTCTGGGCCCCGCGATTGGCTGCAGATGTTACTAGTAAAGCAGAGCTACCACTCTGCCACTACTGGCCTTGCAATGCCATATGAGCGCAGCATTTTGCGGCTTCTTAATTTGTATGAAGCATTGCGCGCATGGACGACGTTATGGCCAGAAAACCCAGGTTTGACAATGTCCGACAATGAACTCGCAATGCGCTGCACATGCTGATATTCGACCGTTCAGTTTGTCGCCCCTAGCTGTAGTACATTGTGTTGCGGAGCCCGTAAGTCCTGTAAATTCGCAATTTTCAGCTGCGAGGGCTTCGTTGTTGCTTTTGCTTGCTCATTACATTCGCATACTCTCTTCACCAATAATGAAATTGAGTGAGGTGATTTCATGTATTTATGGGCTGAGCGTAGTGAATAAACTACAAAACAGAAAACGACCCACACTACAGGCAGTTTCCTGCCTGTGTGAGCGTGTGGTCGTGTCTTCATCTCAACGCAAGAGGGATGGCCCCAGCTCCTGGGAATGTCCGCAGCAGGCTCTGGAACTTTGACATATGTACCAAGCGGCTGCCCGAACACGTTCTCTGTCCTTGGAAGGGTTTCTTTCTCCATGCGTTGAAGAGCAGGAGAATCTCCCCCACAGGCCTCATGTTTGATCATGGGCTGACTTCAGCGTTATTCCTATCTTATTCAGCAGCATGTCCCGGGTGTAAGGTTCGACTGTAAAACTGTTGCAATTTTGCCAGTACTCGAAACGGGTGAAAGAGAAGCAGACCTGAAGAGAGTCAGCAGCTGGCCGCTGTTGTAGACATGCGGGTTGCTCAGCACTTCTGTGACGTATTACTTTCATCAGTGCGAAGGACGTGCCGCTTGCCTCTTGACCTTATTCACGGCAATTGCAAAAAATGCCATCGCTATTGACCGCTATTGGCTTACTATTACCATTACCATTGCTATTATTTATTACCATCATTACTACTTATTATTGCTATTACAATTTACTCTTACGATTACTCTTACGATTACTCCTACTCTTGCTATCACTATTACTATTACTGTTACATTACCATTACTCTTCCAATGCAGACAGCAACAACAACAACAACAGCTACAGCTACAGCAACATCAACAGCTACAGCTACAGCTACAGCTGCAGCAACAGCAACAGCAACAGCAACAGCAACAGCAACAGCTACAGCAACAACAACAACAACAACAAGTACTACTACTACAACTACTACAACTACAACTACAACTGCAACAACAA
>CAJNIZ010026480.1:0-10023 GCA_905231905.1 Symbiodinium pilosum | reverse complement strand
ACTACAACTACAACTGCAACAACAACAACAACAACTATTACTAGTATTATTATTACTACTACTACTACTACTGCTAGTACTAGTACTAGTACTAGTACTAGTACTAGTACAACTACTACTTCCACTACTAGTAGTAGCACTAGGACTAGTAATCCTTCTACTTCTACTACTACTACTACTACTGCTACTACCACTACTACTACTACTACTACTACGACTACGCTTTCGACTACGACTACGACGACGACGACGACGACGACGACTACTACTACTACTACTACTAGGCGTCGCGATGCTAATTGCTTGCAATGTTTTAGGGCTTTCACAGTTTTGCGAAAAGTTGTATAACTATTGCGTTTTACATTTTTTCGTGGGCATTGACTTGTCGATGCTGTGCGAAGTTGCGGGTCAAAAAATCCGGGAAACTACCTGTGGGCTGATTTATCAGGATGATAATCGATCGGTCTTTTGAGGTTGCAAGTTGGAGTAGAACTTGTTGAAAGGTCTTGAAATGCTGTAAATTACAGGTCTTCGTGCGCTTCTAGAATGTTCGGACTGCTCGTGTGAAGCGTTAAGTGGATGATGGAAAGGCGTAAAAGCTAGTAATTCGTTTTGGCCGTTTTTGCGCGTCGCTGTCCCTGATGAGAACCGCATCTACAGCAGGGGAGCGCCGGAAATTTTTCTGCCATCATCTGCGTATGTTTCGCCGGAGTGACAGCGTAAGGCTATGGTACTTCTCCTTGATGACCACAGGCAAGGTTTGAAAAAGGGACATGTCGAAGCGCTTCCTGCCCCAACAAGAGCGCTGCCCTGTCTGGTTCATTCTGCGCCAGCCATTGGATTCGAGGCCCTTTGCCCCTGGCAAGAATTACAAGGAATCTTTGCGTAGCCAGTGCTCGAATATTGCCTTTTAATTACTCCGGTAACATGAAACTTGCAGCAAAAAGCGTCGGCAAATGCCATAAAGATGAGACGTTGCCATTGGATTCAAGACGAAGCCGTTATTACCTTCTCACGATGACGGCATGTGCAGCAACCAGCAGCAGCAAAAGCAAAAGTGATGAGACGTGGCCATTGAATTCAAAATACAACGAACGTAATTACCCTCCCATCCCACCCCCTACCCACCCCAACCCCCTCAATACGCATTTGGACCCACGATCGATTAAAGGTGCTTAGGGTAGTCGTCGTCGTCGTCGTAGTAGTAGTAGTAGTACTACTACTACTAGTACTTCTACTACTACCACTGCTACTACTAACTACGAACACTAACGACTAATTACTAACTAGCTGTAGCTTGTACGCGCGCGAGACGCCTGGAGGTTTGGAGGTGGCAGGATGTGCTCATTTCCACGGTGTCGGCGCGATTTAGCCGAAAAATAAGGTTTTCAAGTTAGGTGATACTATACGTTTTATGACAACATTCCTGAGGCAGGAGGCATGACCGTATGCTCTCGAAACGCGAACGGGATTATGGTTTGGGCATGAATGCTCTAGTGACCGTACGCTCTCGAAACACGACGGTTATCATGGTTTGGGCATGGGTACTCTGGTTATCGTATGCTCTCGAAACACGAACGGAATTATGGTTTGGGCATGGATGCACTGGTAATTAACGGTAAACTCTCGAAACACGGACGTTATTATGGTGTGGGCATGGATGCACTGGTGACCGTATGCTCTCGATACACGACGTTATTCTGGTCTGCGCATGGAAGCACTGGTAACCGTATGCTCTCGAAACACGAACGTTATTATGGTTCGGGCATGGATGCACTGGTAACCGTATGCTCTCGAAACACGAACGTATGGTTTGGGCATGGATGCACCGGTAATTAACCGTAAACTCTCGAAACACGACTGTTATTATGGTTTGGGCATGGATGCGCTGGTAGGAGTATGGTCTCGGAGCTCAGCGGAGAGGCGGAAAACAATGAAAAACTGTTAAAAAAACATTCAAAACACGCCCAAATCGCCAGGCGCCTCGCGCGCGTGCCACCAAGTACTAACTACTAACTATTACTATTATTACTACTACTACTACCAGTACTACCTACTACGACGATTACTACCACTACTACTACTAGGACGACGAGGACGACTGCTACTACGACGACTACTACTGCTACTGCTACCACTACTACGCTGCTACTACTCCTGATCCTCCTCCTCCCCCTCCTACTTTTATAGTTTTTATGTCGTTGCTGCTATGGTGCTACTATTCCACTGCAGCTACTGCTGCTGCTGCTACGAAGCAACCATTACTCCGATCACACAGAAACTTTGCGCCTAGTGTAATTCGTCGCAGGATGACGAGGACACCTTCTCAGAAAGTGAGGCCATGACGATCTTCGCACAATGCCTCTCTGCGCCGCGTGGCTGCAAGAGGGAGAAGCGCTAGTGGAGTTTCAATTAAGGCTGGGAAATTCATGGGTTTCTGGTTGAGGTGCTAAACGAATTACAGGTGCTTCAAGGGGGTGTTTGATGGTTGGTGCACGGCTCCAGGCAGGGTCCTTATGGAGAACAACCATAGTTCTAGCAAATCTTGGTGTGTTTGGCAAATGAGAACTGATTCCAAGTGCACGATAGACAACGGAGATACATACTTATAGGCTATGGATGTCACAGCCTCGGTGGTCATACATATAGTGATTGTTCGTGTAGCGCTGGCAGGAAGACAGTGTGCGCAGCAAAGACTATTGACAAATGGCAATGAAAGCAGTAAAGGCAAGTTCTCAAGGGGCATTGCTGGAATGCGACTGGGGTTCATTGTTTTGACCCCCACTGCAGACGCTAAACCCTGAAACCTATGCAAGCCCGTTGAGTACGAACAGTTTTCTGAAAGCTTAGATTCCGGGGGAGGAGGCCCTGTTTCTTGCAGTCGCCACTTACCAGTCTAACCCAAACTATCAACCTTGAATTCAGGTCGTGGTAATGCAAGCCCTGCAACAGAGCTGCCCTAAACCCTAAACCCTAAACCTCAGTTCCCTTAGTTACTCAGTCGCCCGCTCTGCCAAGGATTCAAGGCAGGCAACCTGCTCAGAGTGCAAGTCCAACCCCTCCTATATAACCCTAATATACTATATCTAGTAGTTTCCGCCCTAGTTTCCATTTTCTTTTCCATTATCCCTGTATAGCCCCCATATAGCCCTAATATTAACCCCCATATAACCCTATATAGTGTAGTAGTTTCCATTTTCATTTCCATTACCCTGAAGTCTTCCGCGCTCGCACCTCGCGGCTCAAACTTCTTGAGCAATATGTTGGGGCCAGTATGTGGTGTCGTGCAAGTGCCCTGATGCCTAGTCTTTCATTAGAGGAATGTTTTTGATCCCTGAAGTATTCCGCAGTAGAAGCTGCAGTTTTACTGCTTCAGCTACCTCGTGAAATTTTGACAACGGGATCTTCGCAGAATTGTTTGGGCTTTTCGCAGGAAGGAACCCTTGATAGTGCCTCCAGATCAGCTCACGGCCATGGGGCAAGCTGTTGGCGTCAGCTGCTGCTCCAAAGGCGAGCAGCCAGAGGCCGGCGTTGCAACTCCATCTGCCTTTCTTTCAATGGGTCTCGCCAAATGATTAACTAGTATTGAACGACGTGTTGACCGTAGCAAGCCATAGGCTATTGGAGTTGTTGCCAAAATAAGGTTCAGATGGAAGGCCTCCCTCGTGGTTTTTGGGTTTAGAGCGTAATCAAGGTTCATAGAGATGTACTCTCAATCTTTGAACTTCCCGCATACACCCCTGCGTGCACCCGTCTTTGGATGGTGCTGATTCAGTCATAGTCGATTACCAGTTGTAGCTTGAGTTCTGGGTGGCCAGATGATGTCCAAATCTTTCCGACAAGCGAGACATGGAAGGTCTGAAGGTATGGGGCGTCTACAGCTGTATGGGTCCGGACTTGATTTCTGTGGTGAAAGAGACTTGTGAACACAAGGCCAGCTTAGAGAAACAAACAGGTTTGATTTCCATTTCAGAATTTGAGCGGATCAGATCGCTGCTCAGTTAATGGCAATAGGGTCATTCCCTCTACAGTAGCAGTATTTAGTGGATCTCAAGGAGCGGCCATTGGATTTCAGCACTTCTCATGGTAAATATCGCCTAACCCGGCACTACTCACCAGAATTTTCCGAATGGTCTCGCATCATGACTTGGACGCTTGTTCGGGGTTTTGGGGCTTGTTTTTCGTGTGCAGGGTTCATACATGCCTGTCAATTGGAATTCATCCGTGGCAGCGATCTGAAGGTACCTTTCCCGGAACGAAAGCCTTGAACTCCCAATTTTCAAGCCTTCAAACTCATTGCTGCAACTAACGGCGCCCGACAGCTGTCCCCGAAAAAGTTGGGTAGAACGTATCTGTAAGTTAGCGTCGTAGGGCAGCACCTTGGCGAAGAGCGTGCACACAAGCTAGCCCCAACTGCAGCTCACCAAGCAGATATGGGTTTTATGCAAATTCTTCCAGCATCATACAGAGGATATGGTAGTTTCCTTACAAAGGGGGACCCCAATATAGACCCCAAAAGAACAGAATCCTTATCCTAGGGACCCCTAGAAAAGTACCCCTCATTTTGAGAAACCCTATAAACCCTGAACCTTATATATCCGGTATATAACCCCTATATGATCCCTATAATCCCCCTTTAAAGGTACCCCTAATGTTGGGAAACCTCCATATTTTCCCAAGCCCTGAAACTTCCGCCTCGCTCCCGCACTTCATGGGGAGTGAGTGCCCGCGGGTACACCTGCAAAATTGTAATCCTAAAGCATTATAGGGAATCCCCAAAGGGAATCCCAAAGTTTGGCAAGCTCTCATATTGCAGCCCGCACATCTCAATATCAAACTCCATTCTGCCCTTAACTTGATTTAAGTCCTATGTTTCTCATATGCGCGTCATTAAGCTCACTTCCACAAACCTTGTGACAAGCCTTGTAGTCAATCTACCTACCATTTGTATGATGGTCTGTGTGGTTCCCCTTTCTGCAATCACTTGAAGTGTTTCTAAAGAGAATCAACGCCTCTACTTGCAGACCATTCTCTCAACTATTTCCGAACTGTGTCAGGCTTCTGTCGGACCAACCTGCAATCTCCCTGGACTTTATTCGTTCCAGTGATATTATCGCGGAGGGGGAGTAGGTAGTGGCGGTGGTGATGGTCGTCGTCGGTGGTCGACGTCGTCGTCGTCGTCGTGGTCGTCCTGGTCGTCCTGGTCGTCGTGGTCGTCGTCGTCAGTCGTGATAGTAGTAGTAGTAGTAGTGGCAGCAGAAGTAGTAGTAGTAAGTAGTAGTAGTAGTAGTAGGAGTAGGAGTAGTAGTAGTAGTAGTACTAGCAGCAGCAGAAGGAGGAGGAGAAGCAGGAGCAGGAGCAGGAGCGGGAGCAGGAGAAGCAGCAGCAGCAGCCGCAGCCGCAGCCGCAGCAGCCATCGCAGCAGCCATCGCAGCAGTAGGAGCAAACGTAGTTGTCGTCTTAACCAATATTCGTGTAGGAACTTATGCTTAGAATTGCCCTTCCCCTTCCGCCTTAGAGAGTTCGTGAGGTTGAGGCTGTGGAAGAGCAGCGCGAGCTGCCAAGGTCTCCAATTTTCCAATCTTCCTGCAGCACTGTCTCCCAGAGCAGCCTGGAGCTGAAAAGGTTTGGAGTTTAGGGCTTCGGGCAAACCCGCCCACTGTACTGTCCTTAGGAATTTTTTCTTATTTCTATTATAGTTTAACCCTAAGGAAGAATTAAACATAATATTTGTATTACAGGTCTCAGGAGGCTACGGCGCAAAGAGCCCTGTAGAGACCACGATCCTTTTGAAACGGGGCCTTATGGGATTTCCTGTTTGTTGGGGACAGGGTAGGTGGTTCTCTGGTGCTTGCCTTTCAGTGTGTTTTGTGCTTGCGTTTTTTTGGGACGAGGGTAGCGGGTTTTTGGGCTGCCTTCGGTTTTAGGTTGGCTCACTGTGACTATCTCATGGGTTGGAAAAAGTATGTCAGCCACTTGCAGAAATAAGTATAGATCAATAATAAAATAGATAAACATTCGCTGCGCACATATTTGTATATCTACAGTGTAAAAGTATATGCACGCATGTAGGTATGAAGCCCGAACCTTCGTACTCAGAGGAGGCCTCTGCTGGGATTTCAAGCAGACTCGGGTTCCTTCATCCTTCATTCTACTTCTTAGGATGTATATGCATGATGATTTGAGGGCTTAGGTTTTCGGATTTTTTTTGGGCCACTGTGAGGAGAAGGTCACACATTTGGATAAATATCAGATTTTACAACGTACCAAGTTCCATTGGAATGTGATAGATTAGGGCCCTCTAAAGGAAAGGCCATGCGAAGATCCATGTCAGCTGGGGCGAGGGCGCTTCTTGCGTTTTTGCTTTGGTATTGCTGACTGAGCCAAGGTAGCCTCGCGGCCAGCGATCGCAAAGCCAAATTTACAGATCTGACACAAGGTGGGTCATTAGAGTATAGGGTCACTTAAGCGAGTCTCGGGACCAGGAGGTCTCTACTCTGGAGGGGTTTGGCTGTTGCTTCCGAAGATCCCGAAGTCGGCGGTTTTTTAGGTGTACATTGGCAAGCCCACGCAGCTGACCCAAAGCTATTTGGGGCAAGAATCTTTTGGTAGTCAAGCCTTGATTATCGCTCAACAGTTATCGGAAACCTTGTTGCAAGCAGGCTCATTAGGCGTCGCAGAATAATGGGGGTTTGGTGTTAACCTTGAATCCTGTGAGCCCAGACAGCAGAGACTCGACTCTCCAGTCCAGCTGATGCTAGAGTCTCCCTGTATTGTCCCCTTAAAGCTTCCCACGCACACAGTCAAAAATCGTAGAGCCACACTGCGTTCTTCTGCGTTGGGTTTTCTGTAGGCCAAGACAACGGAATCCACAACCTCGTGGTTGGGTTCCTGTTACACGGACCCTTTTTGAGGAACAGTATATCCTGCAGACTTGAATCTGCTGGGCCTTTTCCCAGGTAGCAAGGAAAGTTTGGAGCTGCTGAGCGATTTGGCAACAGTTGGGTATATTTACCAAGAGGACTTCGAGAACCCCAGTCCCTAAATGAGGGTCCCTAGAATTGTAAAATCAGTATGATAGGGTCCTGGTATTTGTGGTTGGGATTCCCTAAGCCTGTCATTAATACTTTGGAATATGTCGACTTTGAGGGACACATGGACGGCATGTCTGTTGGTGAGGGCTGTCAGTTGAGAGTCTTGGGCAGCCTGGTGTTGCAACATAGAATTTGGTGGAGCCCCGCCCAGGAATAGTAACTACAAGGATGCATATGGATTATTGTAGGGTCCTCTTCCTATTCTGCATCGCGGGTCCTCCTAACATAGAATACGGGGTGAATTCCGAGTCCGTTACAGCACAGCGCCCCTGTTCCCCAACATGGGTAATCCCCTCCCCCAATATCAACCCCCCCTAATATTAAATATTCCCCATTGTGGTATATGAGAACATACTGGGAATATTTCACAGTAGGGGGGTGGGGGAGGTTAATATGGGGGGAGGGAATTGAATTCCTGGAGATTCCTTCGGCCATTTTGTTTGCAGGTACGAAGAAGTCCTTGAGGGTGTTGAAGCCTGGGCCCTAAACCCTAAGCCCTAAACCCAGGGGATATTATGGCACCCAATAATGGAGAATCAAATGGAAAAGAAAATGGAAAATGAAATGCAAGCTGGGATTATATAGGGGTTATATTATATTATAGCTCTAGAATTTTCAGAAGAAGTTTCAAGGTGGGCCTGGAATCTCAAATCGGCCGACACGACGTGGTTTAGCGTTTCAGGGTTCAGCGTTTTAGGGTTTAGGGTTTAGGGTCCCCAGCCAAAGATGGTTGTGGTAGCATTATGGCAGATGCCCTTGCAGACCCGTGAGGAGCATGTTAGCCTTCATTGGGCCCGTGGTCCCTTGGGGTGGTCCGCAGCCAAAACAAGGCTGAAAACCTGCACAGCACCGGCAAGACCAAACCAAACCACAAACCCCAAGAACAACAATAACAACAATAATGATAACAACATCAATAACAATACTAAACCCAGGAGGGGTTGAGCTGCGGAAAACCCTGCAGCAGCTGGGAAGACCCTGGCGCCGCAATCCTTCAGATCTAGGCGCCACGAAGCTTCACATTCCTTGTAGGGCTTTAGGGATTTGAGGTTTAGGTAAAAGGGTTGGAGTTCATATTATCCAGGGTTATGTGGGTTACACAGGTTGGTAATCTCATCGGCTGAAGTTCGTGCTCTGTTGGGAAGATGGTGACTTGTATGAGGTTGAATGGTGAACGTTTTGCTGGGGATTCCCCAAACATGTATGGCAGGAGTACCTCTTTTGGGGTTGATAGTATGATATAAGTCCTTGTTGCAGTTGCCACATTTTGGGAAAACTAAACTTCAGCAAGCTCCCATTAGCTCGAAATGACAAGCGGGTTTCGGTAACCCGAATGCCTCCCAAATTTAGGTCATATGGCAGTCACTGAAAATTTTATAGCAGTTATAGAATCTGAATTTGGGAGTGCCAAAGCTCTACTAAAAGAAAGGCTGCTGCTTGATAAGTATTCCTCAGTCAACGTCTTTGGGCTGCACAGGTGGTGAGTTGCAGATGTTTTTTCTGGGTCGATGATGCAGGGTATTCGCAAGGTTCATATGTTGGGGCTACCGGGCTGTGAGAGGATGGTGCGTGCTTTTTTTCTCAGCGGGAGGTGGCTACGGCATGTGGAGTTCAGAAGAGTATAGATGCAGCATGCAGGACAGTAAGGATTACAAAGGTGTGGTTAAGGTTCCCGGGGACGAGTCGGGGTAGCCCGCTGGCTGATCACAAAGACCCAAACCCGACAGGTGCAGCGCAACGATTGGAGCTCTATGCCCTATCCAAGTGACTGGGTCATGATGCACAGTTTTGTTTTGGCATAAAGGCTTTTGTAGGATGGGATCCATGAGGCGAGTTGAGGAGCTCGACATCTTCATCTCTCATGCCTGGCAGACATCGGGAAGACAGCTTCTCCTGCGGCAGGTAGCAATTTCAAAGCTGAAAGCTGACGGGCCTCAAGAAGTCGCTAGCTTTGCCAACGTGACGCGCAATATTTGAAATCATAGAAATCTTAGATGACGGCTAGCTGAGAAGGATGTCACTGCCCATTCCACGATTCTTTTGCGGACTCAGCCTAGCATTGGCAGATGCTTCAAATGGGGCTCCAACTTGTGCGGATGGATCTAAGGAAGACTTTATCGCTGCTCCTTCAGTTTGGCTTGCGCCCGATGCTGGTTTTCTGGATCTGCGGGCTCGTGCTTGCTTACGCTCTCTGCGCCTCGTCTTCCCACGGAGCTATGCGGATTGGGTTCATTTTCGAAGCTTGTCGAAGATTGTGCTGAAAAAAAGTGGAGGTAGTGAATGAAGGAAGCCTCTTTTTTGAGGGTCCGTCTTGGTCCAGGAGAGGGTTTCGCGCAGTGATGAGCTGAATGCTTCAACACACAGATTTTGCCAGATTCGCAGCCCTATTCCGACTTTTGACATGGCAATGCAGCATTTTGCTTTTCAAATCTTGGATCTATAAACTGTCCTCGCAATGAGTTAACATCTTCAGATGGTTCCGAAGAAGCCCTCGGACAAATTGCCATTGCTCTGCAAAGTCCAATCTACAGATCCCTTGATAAGAAAGTGGTTTGAGCATGTGAGGAAGCACGCAATCCAGTTGCGTTTGCTTCTGAGCCAGTGACCTTCCAACAGTTTCTTCTGGTATCGATACTGCCACCCTTTAACCCTAAAGCCTGCACCCTAAAGCCTAAACCCTAGGTATCGACACTACCTTGCCCCGATCGTTATACTGTACCAGCGGCTTTACTGAGAACCTGCTTAGCCAGACTGCTGAAGCTCCAGGTTAGGATGAGATGACGAGCTGTGGGAATAAGCCAACAAAACTTTAGCCTCCCTAAAGCCTAAACGGCATAAAGCGATTATTATTAGTACTATTTTTATTCCCGCACATCTAGTGTGGGGTTCTAATTATTAAGTGCGTCGCCCGGCACCCGCAGCGTGCTCT
>CAJNIZ010026469.1:64056-78740 GCA_905231905.1 Symbiodinium pilosum | reverse complement strand
GGGATTATATAGGGGTAGTACAGGGATAATATAGCAAGTCTTCGCTATGTGGCAAAAAATCCCTCCCCACATCGCCACCGTGGAACTTCACTCTCAAACCATGATCAATACAACCAGCTTCGACACACCAACACATGTATCTCCTACTTTGGGCTCTCGCACAAAGCGCACGGGCGTGTGCTGCCAGACAAGAGCTCAGGGTTCCGGACAGCGCTGATTCCAATTGATGATATGCAAAACTTGGGAGCAGTACGTTGGAACCTCAATCTTATACATCATCCGACAACTTGTGCCCCCCCTCTTTTTCTGCTACATGCTAGACCGACCCGAATCCCTAAACTCTGAACCCTAAAACCTAAATCTCAACCCAGCGCCGCTGGACCGTAGCTGACTTCATCTCCAACATGTTGGAGTCCATACGGGCCCGAGCGCGCGGAGAAGCGTTGACCCTATTTTAGGATCGAAGCTGAAATCTAATTAACTGAGCTCCAGGGATTTCCAAGAAAATGTTTTGTGTGGGAAGGCTTCAATGTACATACCCCAAGACTGAGCTCCCAGACCTGAAACTAAAAGTTCTCCAAGACAAGAACGGAACGAAGGATGTCTGCTGCCCTTGAGTTTCATTTAGGAATTGCTTTCGTGTGCTGCAATCTCTTGCTGCAGTCTTGGAGGGTGAGTTTCTCTTTTGTGGCGACGACACTCAAAGTCTACACCCTCAAGCTTGAGTCTAGGGTTTAGGGATCAGGGCTTGAGCTCTAACCTCAGACAAATCGCCAGACCTGCAGCCTACTTGTATGTATTGCCAAGTACCTCCAGCTTTGTACGCAACACCCCCCGTTCCATAGCTTTATGGCTGTTACACACCAATCTGGGTTCTTACAGGAAATGATGCTCAACTTTTGGGGTTGGGGTGAGGACCCACATGAAGATCTCAGGATTGTGGGCTGTGCTTCTCTGCTCAAACTTGATAGCACAAACAGTGAAACTGAACAATGTGCGCGACATATGAATCTGGGCTTTACACTGGAAGCCCCAAACTGCATAAAGCCCTTTCAACAATTGCATCCAACAATTCGCGGCGTTACCTGCTCGGGTGGTTCTCAGAACGAGCCCTATGATCCTGGAAGGATGTGGTCTCTAATTATATTGCCGCTGGGGTCTTGCTATGCAAGGGGATCTGCATGTGGATGTGGAACATCAAGACCCGGGCACCAGTAGCTCTAAGCCCTATAAACCTTACAAAACCAAAAACCTGAACCCGTTACAATCCCAGAACATGAGCCTTAGCGCCTGCTCAGCGCTTGCCCCAGAACCTTCCGGCGGCATTCGGCTGCTGAAGACTTGAACCTGCTCCTCAGCAGCAACCCTAGACCATGTGGTTTCTGCAAAGGGTCCAGGTACCTGTATAGTATATACTATAGGCCAATATAGCCATATAGGAACCCCTTTGGATGCACTTTATAGGTACCTGGACCCTTTGGGTGCAGGTCTGCAGAGCAAGGATAGAACAAGCCTAAACCGTCCAGAAGCTGAGGGAAATTCGTCCTATCACTCAAAGGATTTACTTTTAGGTGGGGCAAACAACGTGGTTGGAATTGTGGAGGGAGCAAGCCTTTCACCAACAGGGATAGCAGGGTTCCTCAAACTTGCTGTCTTGTACTCTCGTTGACCCTCACATAGCTGATGCCCACATTTCTATACCGCAGCATATGGCGCTGCCGCACGAAAACTCTCAACTCTGAACCTGATACCATAAACTGCATGCAATGGTGATGCCCATGCTTCAAACATACTATCCACTTTCCAACGAGAGTTCGAGCTGGAACTGTTGTCTGGGTTATCAGAACGGAGAATGAAATGGACAATGAAATTCGAACTAGAGGTGTGTAGGAGTCATTGTCTGACTTTCCTCTTTAGCCGCCAAGAAAACCCACAAAGCTATGTCCCGGTGAGTTCGGCTCACGCTATTCTATCGCAGCATCTTTCAACACAGCGTGGATCTTTCGCGACCACTGACAACCCCCCTTTGTTGCTGGTTACGTGTTCCCGCTGTAAATGAATTTCAGGCACAGTTTTGAAGAAGAGCCCAATACAGGATTTTACGGAACTTGAATGAAGTCACCGTCATGTGCATATCTAGTAAACAAAAGGGTTTGCTTACATTGCTAATTCGAGCTTAAGCTCCCTAACAGCAATCCCGGTATTTCCCCAAGTTTTGCCAAACCTTCGCACCGCGCACGGTGCCTATGACACATCACCCATGCGAGCTATAGTCTGAACTCCTACTATCCCAGCTAATAAACCCTATATTGCTCCCCTACATACTTCTTTTGAAGGAGTTTAGACTATATCTCATGTTGACTAAGACTTCCGGAGACGCAATGGCAAATTCGCAGCTGCTACAAGCTACCTAGACCTCCCGATGCCCATGAGGATGGAGCCCCTTCAACATCCTATAGGGATCCCAATCGTGTTATTTGGATCTCAAGGGTTAGGTCTGCTTACGGACGTTGAGCTCGAGGAGTCATGGACCCGCATTCTGCATGATTCAGCGGTGGTAAGCTTACAAGCTTAAAACAACCCAGAGAAGTGTTTGAGGACAATTTGGCTTTGGCCCCGCTGAAAATGTCAACATCGGTTTTCGGATGCCCTGGAAGAAAAGCAGTGAGCATTACCGTGGAAATTCCAAACTAAACAAGATTTCTGAGAAGCTCTGGATTCTGTGCAAAAAGGCCCTCTGAAGATCAATGCTGGCAAAAAGCACTGTCGCGAGGATGCACGAGCAGCCCAAGTTTATGCAGGTGTTCCGTCCTGGGCCGAACCACCACAACCATCCCAAATGGTGATCGTACCCTATAGTGGGAAAACTCACCAAGATCACCTTAGTCGCCACCGCTGCCACCACCGCCAACCGCCAGCCGCCCCTGCCGCCGCCTCTATCACCATCACCAACGCCGCCGCCGCCCGATGGCCGTCACCACCACTGTAGCAAGAATAATAAGAACAAGCACCCATAACACCGTCACCAGCACCAGGACAATAGTCATCTGCATCATTATCTGCGCCATCTTTGTCGGCAACGTTGTCATCAGGATCACCACATTCGTACTGAAACTCTTGTTGTTGGCACGTTGTACGTAAAGCTACCGTCGACTGTATACAGCGGTATATGTGTACAGAGCCGAACAGAAACAGGAACACAGAGCCCAAACCTTAAGCACAAAACCTTATGGATCTAAATAGCCTAATGTACTCCGTATTCACGGACTCTAGGGCCCAATGCAAATGTAATTTGTACAACTGGATTCGTAGAGAAACCTCTAGGAGCACACACACACACACACACAAGCACCCACCCACCCACCCACCCACCCACCCACCCACCCACCCACCCACCCACCCACCCACCCACCCACCCACCCACCCACACACCCACACACCCACACCCACACACACACACAAAAGTGGTTTAAGATGTAAGTTTTGCTGGTTTAAGGCATCCAGAGTGACATGTTCCAGGTTTCGGGCTTAGGGAACGGAACCATTAGTTGGTATAGATTGAAAATGGAATCTCCACATGCTCTAACTGAGCATGTGTACCATCCTGAAGAGAAGCGTTCAATGACGCCTTTCCCTGAAAGCCAGATTCACAGTCCCGTGAACGCAAATTCCAGCAAAATTCGAAAGAACGAAACCCTGACGCCCTACACCGCGCAAGATTCAACTTTGTAAGGGCGGTGTGCGGATTTTCAAAGGGTTTCGTGACGGTTTCGCGCCTGCAGGATCTAGATCGAACAGTTCAGAGTGCTGAGCGGCTTATGGTTGTTTGTTCACGCATTCAACTCTAAAAACGCTTGTTTCCATGAACCATTTATCAACTCGTCTGGATTGTCTCTACCTGTCAGTCATTCATCTCCACAAAGCCGCAAGCACGTATCTTACCTGGTGACCTGAAATGTGCGTCGGCAGCGTCCTACTCTCAAACCGTGGAATTTTGTGTCTGAAGATCCTCTCACCTTATGTTGAGCCTCCCTAACATCTTGTAACATACCACAGTGGGAACATCTAACATTCGGGCAATGAGGTGATTAGAGCACCAAGCCGAGTTACGCCCCCGACTCAATGTGACTCGATTCCACCTGGTTGGCGAGGCATCGTCTTGCGAATTAAAGAGCCTTATATAAGTTGTAGGGTGTACAATACTTGCCTGGGAGTATGTGGAAAAGGAAACATACGGGAGATTCCACACAACACGGGGGACCAATTTCGGGAGTCCCTAGATTGAAGACTATGCTAAAAATTGGGTTTACAACAAGGCACCCTATGCATAGAAACTTCCATTCTCAAGCTACTTGTAACTGGAGCTGACAGCGGTTTTAAGGCTTGCATCAAAAGGTTCAGGTCTCGCCGAAAGCGGTTCAAGCTGAAGGGTTCGGGCTACGCAGCTACGTGCGAGCTTCTGAACATAGGGCAATACAGAGGGTTTTAACGAGTTTATGGGGTCTACCTGAACCCCAAAAGTAGGTAAAATAATGGCCCCAAACCCCTAAATACAGCCTGAAAGGCCATTATTCTACATACTTTTGGGGTTCAGGTAGTTTGAATACAAATATCTGGCCCTGCCATAGCACTCTCAAAGCATGGAGGAACAAGGCCTCGCGGAGCTCGAAGCTAGGGTGCTCTAGTGTGTAACGGCATCCCTGCACCCTCAACCCTGAACCTGCGCCAGACAGTTTTGGAGGGTTTACAAGAACTTTCCATACTAGCGACTATAACGCATTACGCATTCCGTGCGGACACCTAACTTTGGCAAGTCCCGCATATCGCGGATGACAATGAACAAACAATCATGGCAAACGCAAATGTTGCGCTTACATCCTCTGAAGATTGTTGATTATGAGCCAAAGAAATCAGAGGTTATACAATACATGAGGAGGGGCCCCTACACTTCTCTTACAATCTACCAGACGCCAAGTTCGCTTCAACACCAGACGTTCAAGCAAGCCCTGAGGAGCTCGATGTTCATGAGTTTGATGGGCGTGACACTCATCAACTGCAACATTCACTTCCGCATTAACCACATAATCTATAATACAGAAGCCTGAAAACTACAAACATCTTGTTGAACTCTGTATGAGGTACCCTGAGCCCTATACTTAGCAACTAATGTTTGGCCTCCCGCGGCCTCCCAAATGTTGCCCACGAATGCAAATTCATTCTCGGGATTGAACGCTGCCGGATCGCCTGACTGGAGACGGCCCACGGCTGGGAAGGTTAAAGGAATCCGGATCCTCATGGGTTACTTACTGAGGATGGAAAAGAAAAATGGAGTAAACCTCAATAAACCCTCAGCCCTAAATCCAAAACCTATCAGGGAACCTTACCGCAAACCGACAAAGTCCTTGATTTTTGCTTCCACGTCCAAAACGCAAGGGCAAAGCGCGCAACGAGGAGGGTGGCAGGACCCTGGCATCCAGCCCTTTCCGCAGGGGCACAGCGGCACCAAGCAGTGGTTGCTAAATAGCAAATCGCTGGGAACGGCCGTTCCGGCACTTAAATTGTACTACCAGAGAATAAAAATCCATCAGGTCGAGAACGGCTGTTCCAGTACTAAAGTTGTACTACCAAAGAACGGAATTCATCAAGTCGCCGGGAACGACCGTTCCAGTATTAAAGTTGCACTACCAGAGAACGCAGTATAGTCAGTAAATGCAAAACACCAGGGACACACATCAACGCAACGACCCTCAGTGGAAGCAATGATCTCTACAAAAGCAAAATGCAATGACTTCTACAGTTGGGAGTAGCAAGTCGTCATATTCATCCTTGAGAAGGCTGCCGGGCAAGCTGCAATGCTGAAACCCTCTAACAAAGCCAATCGCGAAGGGGGAAAAACGCCAAAGCATCCTCAAAACTGCACCCTTAGCCACTGGAGTCGTTCTTATCCTCGAACATCAGCTACTCGAGCAAAGAAAACCGCGTTTGTTCGCTGTGTCCATTCGAACAACTCTGGCAACAACGCCGTGCTCGTGCTCTTGCTTCCACAGCGCATGGCGACACATTCAGAGCGGCTTGCTATTATTCTCGTGGCAAGCTGCGGGTCACAGGGTTTCAATGTTCTGACTGATGCTGCGACCTGTGAAGCACACATAACAAACGCAGGCCAGACAAGCGAGCTTGCCAAGTTGCATAAACACTTGCAGGGTAGGGCGGGGCATAAACACTGGCAACCATGTTGTCTGACTCTCAAGTGCCCGTGGCCTGGAGTGCCCAAAACGTACAGTGTACCTACTTGTAGGGCCCAACCCGGAGCGTCCCCACAGAATCCCACCCAGAGATTTTTCAGTGTTTCCTGAGCTTCGAAAATTGGTGCAATCCTGCCGTGCACGAAGGCAGAATGTTCCGACAGTGCTCAAGGCAGTGTTTCTCAAAACTTGCCAGAGGCTGAAGTATGAAAGCTGTTCTGAATATTATTCTCGGACCACATGATACCGTGTGGAGGGTTGAAGGAGCATATTTCCGAAGCCTTAGTTGCTTTTGTAGATCTACTGAATCTACTGAATGCTTTGTATACCACGTTTGGGGTGAGGTCGCTATGGGATGCCCAGCATGGAAACCGTAAACCCTTCAACCCCAAACCCTAAACGCTTAAACTCTAAACCCTTCAACCCTAAATTGCTCCATTGACTCACCATCGCCTGCACCTCGCCGGAAGTCCTTAGATCAGGTCTGTCTGCATCACAAGAAGGATGTAGTCCCCTTTAAGCAGATAGTTTTTGGGACATCTGGGGATCTGATAACGGTTGTAACGGTGCAGGGCTTGTGTATGCATGCATTTCAAAATATGTCATAGGGGTCAGATCTCATTGTGTTGAATGCCGATGTGACGTGTGCGGTTTGCCAAATCTACACTTCTGCTTTCAGGGTAAAACCAAACTGACCATACTTTTTATAGAGAGAATATTCGTAAAAAAAGTGGATTGGGAGGCTCATTGTTAGGGAAAGGGGTTTTCTTGAACCTAGATCGAAGTGAGGACTGTGCCCGCTGCATAGTGGCACAGCTTCTCCCTCTAAATACGGGTACCTTGATGGGGATCACAATTTGACTAATCATGGGGCCTCTATAAAAGGCATCATGCTGTGCAGGGCCATCTTGCCGAGCGTTGTCCCGCTTGCCTGTCTTGCAACGAATGTCAGACGACTTTCTCTCTAACACAAGGGGGTTAATAAATTTGCCACAAGCACCTATAGCCCTTTGTGCTTATCAACCAGCAGATTGTGTTCCTCATCTAGGTGTCGGGAAAACTCTTCCTCGATGTTCACGGTTAAGCGTCTGTCGGGACCAACAAACACATATGAGCTGCATGCTAAACTCTGCATGAGCACCCCCCTTCGTAACCCTTGTAGTCGTCCTCTATATATCCCCTATAGAACCTGCTTTGCGGAATTTTGGCTATAGCTCATATCAAGTTCTTGCGCTTTACGGATTGACAGGGGCCCGTGGGTTGATGGTTTCCGTATTGGTTCTGGGACGTAGTCCAGCGAGGCCACACTAAAACCCCAAGTTTCGAAAGTACTGCACCAGGATTCTTCGCTAAAGCCTAAAAACTACATTGAAAGCTAAGTACAAAACCCCCAAGCGACGCAATAACTGCCGTTGACAACACCCCAACCCCACAAGTCTCATCCGCTATCTGAAGGCCACACGGTTTGGGATTGACATACGCTTTAGGGTTGATTCATCAAACGACTATCTCCTGAGTCTCCTCAGTCTACTCGCAGACCTAGAGCCCCACACGTGAAGCCCTAAACCATGAAGTTCTTCGCCTCTAACCCCAAATCCTGGAAGCTAAGACCTGGAATTTCGAGCCTCTAAAATTGTGACCCCGCACCCTTCAACTTAAATCCTACAGCCTACGCCCTGAACCCAATCTCTAAATCCTATACCTTCATCTCTGAATCCTCGGCCTTTAACTTTACACCCGGGAGAAGAATAAATGATAACGATCATGAAAATAATGATTAAGCACAGTATTGATATGAGCTATAGCCTGAACTCCTAGTAGCCCCCTCAATAAGCCCCATAATACTCCCCTATATTATAATCCCCTATCTAACCTCCATTCGGGAGTTTGGATAAGAACTCATATTCATAACAACAATAACAATAATTCCCTCCCCCTAGCATAACCCCCCCCCACCCCCTAATATTGAATACTCCCAGTATGTTCTAATATACACCAGAATGGAAATATTCCATATTAGGGGGGGTTTAATACCCTCGACCCTCAAAATAACCTCTATATACCCCTTTAAGGGGGTTTAATGTCAGCGGGAGGCGATTAACAAATGGAAGTTTGCCTTAAAAACTGTTCCCAAAATGGGGGAAATTTATATAGGGCCCCGTATTATAATAGGAACCAAAATATAGGACCCCGTATTCACAGTAATCTAGGACAATCCCCAGACGGGGCCCCAGCTCCGAAGTTGAGTACCTTGAAAAGGTCCTGGAAGCTCCAAGCGGCAACGGAGGCTATGAGGTCTTTGCTTAGGGTTTAGGGCTTGGGGTTTAGGGTTTAGGGTTTGGGGCTTATAGGGTTTAAGGTTTTGGGGTTTAGGGTTTGGGGTTTAGGGTTTTGGGTTTAGGGTTTGGGATGTAAGGTTTGAGGCCTAAACAGGGATGATAGGATATAGACATGAGAGGGGTAGGCATTTTGTATCAACGCCTTCGGCATGGAGTTCAGGGATGGAATATAGGGCTTAAGGATTGAGGATTGGGGTTCGAAGGTTGCTGCTGGGACGCTAATCGCTTAGACCCTATGCAGGGCCTCAGATTCTTGGCGTTAGAAGATCTACAGGTCACTTTTCCGAATCAGTGAGCAAGATTTTTGAGGAGGCTTGCTGAAGTGAAGTAATCTTATGTGTCAAACATATGCACTTCAACATGCAATGTGGTCTCTTTTGGCCGATGTTTGACATTAAGAGTTGGGGGCGTTTAATCTTCTGTGCACGGGATTGTTCTGCGCTGGCTGAGGTCTGACCCCAAAACGTAAACTCTTTCAGGCCTCTGTCTGCTCCAAGGAGCCCTACTACAACCATTACGTAGTGACGGTGATACTCTGTGCCAGCCCTTTTTCAAAACACTACTAACCCCCATGTTCCAAACCTAAGCTGCTGTTGAGTCCTCATCCCAATTGCCGATCGCTCCGCCGTGAATCTTCATGCAGAAAGACAGGACCTTGGCGTAACTCAAAGGGGAGGGGGTCATGGCATGTGGCACGGGGCAACTTGGAGATTCAAGATACTTATAAATCATAACCCCAGTATAATTGGTGCTTACAAACCAATGGGTAAAAATTACCCTCATAATATTTGGGTCCTACCACCCTGAACCTCCAAATGCTTTAAGTAGAGGGCTGGGGCACCGTCGGGTCGGGTGCATTCATGGGCCTACTAGCAGAAAAGAAAAGGACAATAATGCACTTGGACTTGGTGATTACAGAGATGCAGAGTTGAAGGGCGGCTTTGAAGCGGCTAAGTGGCTAGACGTCACAAATCTATTCACAAGGAGAGGGCGCAGGCCTTTTCACAGTGATAGCTCAGCTTAGAACCGCTATGGGGATGCTTACCACGAATCTCCTACTGCGCCGGTCCACATATACTGACCTTTTTCCCCTAACCCTAAACTGTCAACTTCAAATACCCGAAGCCTGAATCCTGAACTCCGACCCCCTGAACACCATTTTCATAGTTCTTTCATCCCAAGACCCCAGGGATATGAGAATGTCTACATTTATACATATACATGCCTACACATAAATGCATGTGCATACATCGATATACATGTATATGTACATATACATGTGTATGTGGGATGTGTATATGCGGACATATATATATATACACACACTTGGAGGTTCATGGGACTTAGTAACTACTTATAACTGGGCGTATAACCCTACTTATAACTCCCCTACAAAACCTTATAGGGGTTACCCCAATTATAAATAGGGTTATAACCCCAGTTATAAATGGTTACTAAGTCCCATGAACCTCCATGTATATATATATATATATCCACGTCATCCGAGAGGAGCGGTCCCTACAATCAGGACTTTCATATATTGGGGCAAAAGGGGAACCACGTTTTTGAAAACTCCCTAAACAGTGAGGCCCCTAGCAACCCTAGGGATACATATATATATATATATGTATATGGGTATAGTTTTATTACAGTCCCCCAATGGGTTCTCCTGTGACCATGAATGGCTATTGCTTGCTGATGATGGAGATGGAATCCATAATCACCTTCGTGTTTCATGAGCATACGGTGACCTGAGCATCCATGCCCAAATCATAATAACGTTCGTGTTCCAAGAGCATACGGTCACCAGAGCATCCATGTCCAAACCATAATAACGTCCGTGTTCCAAGAGCATACGGTCACTAGAGCATCCATGTCCAAACTGTAATGACGTTGGCGCTGGAGTGAATAAATGCAGCAGAATTGCGGGGGACTGCAACGAAACTATACCGATGTATATATATATATATTGGGCCCTATAGGGACTATAAGGGGATTATGGGGTGTCGGTTTCGGACAGGGTCTGCTGCAAGTTCCTCTCCAGCTGAGCTTACGAAAGTACTGTTTTAAACCCTTGGGCTTAGTGAGGAGCTTGGCACGAAGAGAGCACCTACATGTAGCGACTTCCGACTTAAGGTTTAAGTTCATTGCTGCTTCAGCTACAAGGATCTACTTGTTCTGGCATGTTGCCCACATAAGCTCTCCACCTGCATTCCTCCGCAACTGTTGGGCCCTCAACACCCTTCTTCAAAGAATCAGTGAACACCGCAGTAAATATCAACTATCATCAGAAGGTTCCAGTAACCCAAGTAACCGAAAATGTACTGGCCATACGAACTAATGACGGGGTAATACTAACTAAGCTGTACATGATTGGGGTAAATTGTTGGTGCTAAGTACGACCAGGCAAAGGCAACATTCAGATGCATGACCCGCATGCGCTAGTCAAGTCCATAGTCAGGCCCAAATGGTTAATCATGTCTTAGAAGCAAGCGCTTATTCGAAGTCGCCCCACAAGAAAGACCTTGACATAAATGACCCCCTCGCCTGTACAACATGATAATAAGACAAGCAGGCATAAAACAAAGAAACAACAATCACAAGAATAATAACAAACATACCAATATTGAGGAACTCCACATCCCTCTGCCTGAAGCCGACGAAGCCGCCTCGACCATGATCTCAAAACTCGCTGCAAAATCCTACACCGTCATCCCTAACACCTACAAACCTTAAGAACTACTGAACAATTAATCACTGTAGCCCGACTAAGCAATTAATCCCTATACCCCACATCGCTTTAAACCCTAGACCCTGAACCCTAAACGTGAAGTCTAATCCCTAACCCTCCGCTCCAAAACCCGTAGGACTCCCAGCTGTCCGCCAATCGGTCTTTCCTTGGCTGCTGCGATTTGAGGTTTGGAGGTTTAGGGTTTCAAAAGTGAGGCCCCTAGGGACCCTAGGGGTATAGGACCCTAAGGACTATAAGGGGACTGTGAGGTCCTCATGGAGGATTATACAGAGGCATCTTAACAACTCCAATTGAAATCAATTAATGTCTGTCAAAGATTTCTTAGTAAGCTCGAGTTGCGGGCTTGGGCGGCGGGCCATAATTTAGAATCAAGTGGGAAACGTAATGAAACATGAAATGGGCACTGCTTTTTGCGGGAGATCAGGAACTTAATGTACGATACCAGTACAAGAAAGTCCACGATTTGTATTATGTGCATACTATGGCAGCGTAACTTAAGGTTCTGAACTCCCTGAGTAACCCAATATAGTTCAGGTTTCCATTTGACTTTTGAGGTTTTGTTCCATGCAGTTCTCTATTGTACCCTAAACCCTAAACCCAGACTCTAAACCCTATATAAACCCCGAAATACCATACACAAACCAAGCCTGCGACTATGGCACTTCATTGTGCCCCTTGAAGCCCTAAACCCTAATCCCTGAACCGCGCATGTAAACCCAAAACCGTTATAGCAAATTCATTGGTGCATGATCTTTAAAGTCCCCCAAATTGCGCACCAAATAAACACAATTACAAAAAACCGGAACAAAATATCTGCTTCGTTTAGGTTCTCTTAAAAAACTGGCAGATTTCCCATTATAGGCCCTAAGCTACCATGTATGTAGCAGCCCTAAACCCTGCATTGGCCCTAAAAGCCCAAACCCTAAACCCTGAAACCCTCTGATCCCAAACCCTAAGCCCCTTTTGATCCACCGTATCACGCATATTTGTATACACCCATACGGCGACGTCACCGTACCCCTTTAAACCCTTGAGCACTTAAGTAAAGTACCTTGGGTTAGGCCCCCACCCACTAATAGTGGTATACTAGGAATATATAGAGGCCCTAATATGATTACCACGATCTCTAGTTGTCACTATTAGTGTGTGGGCGCCCAACCTAAACTAAGGTACCTTCAGCTTCCCTAAGGGTCCAAGTACCTAATAATCATATACTTACCCAAAACCGGTACTATACTTATTATTACCCAAAATCCAAGTACCTAATTATTGGGTACTGGGACCCTAAACCCTAAACCCTAAATACCCCAATATAACCCTAAACCCTAGACCCTAAACCCTATATATCTCCTTTAAAGGGGACCTAATGATTGGGTACTTGGACCCTTTGGGTTTGGTTCCTCAAAAGGCGGCCCAGCTTCCGAAGGAGCAGAGGGCGCGGAGGAGCGCCAGGGGCACATAGGCGAGGCTGAGCCTCAGCACGTAGGATTTAGGGTTTTAGAGTTTAGGATTGAGGGTTTAAGGTTCAGGATCTAGGGTTCAGGGTGGATTTAAAGTTTAGGATTTAGGGTTTAGGGTTTTGGGCTTAGGGATCTGTGAAATTAGGGTCTAGGGTTGTGAACTTAGAGCTTAGGGCTCAGGGTTTTGTGCATTTAGGTTTATAGGTTTAGGCAAGTTGAGGGTTTAGGTTTTGCAGGATCCTACAATAATCTTCCCGTAGAAACTCTGGATCAAGCCCCCGTATACCTCCAAAAGCCCTAATCCTTACAACCCACTGTATAATCCCAGTTTCCATTTCTGGTCGCATTGTCTTATAAATTGATTCCCCATTATATGGGTCAGAACCATCGGTTTTGGGAAAGGGAGGGCCATGGGTGTTCTAGGGGCGGGGCACCCAGCACAAACGCAAAACTACTGTGCTCGCTTTTGGGGCACAAGCTCCATCAGACTATCAACTTTTGGTGGGGTGCTTCGGACTTCGGGCTTAGGGATTAGAACCAACAACAATTCCAATCCTCATGCCTGATGCTACTTCGCTACACATTAGCCCGAATAGCTTAGCAGCCGAAATCCACCGAACGAGCAATTTTGGGGCCATGCATAGCTCTGCAGAAGCAATGATACAAATTTTGCAGAAAGCAGGTATGCCTTGAGGCACTCAGCCAAGGATAGTTCCAGGTGGTTAATTGCAAGGCGCATACCCCCATATAAATCTCATCTTAAAGGTTTATGACCTATGTAGGCCTCTTACAGAGATACTTTAAACCCTAAACCCCAAACCAGAAGCCCGTAATCCGATATCTGTCCAGTTCGTCTCCTCCTTGGCTCAGGGTATCATGGCTCTGCATGGCTGGGTGAGGCAGAGCGTCAAAACGCTCTCCTTATGTACAACCCAGCCAAAATGGTGGTTTCCCTGGGGGACTATAGACCCTGAAATGCCATAATCTGTATTCTGGGGAGGCCCAGAATGGTACCCCTCCTTTTGGGAACCACCAAAATCTGCTCAGCTCTAGGAGTACAATGAAGGGCAGGCACCAAAAACAACACCTTAATACACCTCCCACAATACCGGTTTTAGTACTTACTGCGGGTTAGTACAGAATGAAGGAATATATCATATAGGGCATACATTAATATGAGGATTGTATTCCGTATTCCCTAGCAACCAGCCAAAAAGTAGGAACCTTGAGAATCGCTGAGAGACGTCAGAAGGTGACTACTGTCGCCATTAATAATCAACGGATAAAACAGGTACGTAGCAGCTGCACCGGGCATTGTGATTACAGCGCTTCCATGCAAGTACAAAGATCATTTCATGTGTTACCTGAGTATCTCCCCATACTACCCCGCCCCCCTGGCTCCCACTTCACGGAGGTTACGTAAGGATAACTTGGACTAGATAAGCTTAAGTAGGGGGGAACGTAGGGGGGTGGGTAGTATGGGCGGGGTCTCGTAGGGGGATGCATGATCATTCCACGTAGAGCGCCGACCCTAAAGTAACAGGAGCCAGGGAGGTCATTGCCCCAAGAGGCAGTACCTGCAGCTCAAAAGTAGAACAATGGCCCACCACCAAACAACAACCAAACAGCCACTATTCTGCATGGAGAGGGGTTGTCAAAATTATGGCCCTTATGGTTTCCTGCTCCCACCGGCCATGGGGCTAACATACAGACATACATACGTACGTACCTACCTACATACATACAGACATACATACAGACACACAGACATGCATGCATGCATACATACATGCATACATACATACATACATACATACATACATACAAACATACACACATGCATAAATGCATACATACAAACCCATCGTGGTTGCTTAATTTAAGTTCC
>CAJNIZ010026469.1:21297-63956 GCA_905231905.1 Symbiodinium pilosum | reverse complement strand
AAACAGGGGCTGCCGTTCGAAATCGTTTTAAAGGGATTACAGAACAGCCCCGCAGTTCTTGGAGCGTCCATTCGGGTTTGGGGTTTAGGGGAGCCCTCCGGGTCTACCGGAATCTTTTGCCCCCTCAGGTACACGTCGAACAGTTCGAGAGGCCTCTGAATGTCGTGTCATATGCCTATGAGGCTTGCGTCATATAGAAACTTGGGTAATTGCCAGTAGCATGGCTTCCTGGTTCCTACTGCATACAACAGGAACCTTTAGTGCTTTAGCCGAGTTAGCCTGAGCATGCTACTCATGAAACACAAGGCCACGCAAGGCTGGGCCCAGAAGAGCTACCCAGATGCTCTGTAATCTGGAAACCGAATGTCTAGGCCCCGTTACTGGCGGAATCAGGCAGGTCTATAGATCCTGCAACTTGAGGTACACCTTCGGCTAGGTGCCTTTTTATAGGCGGGGCTGGGTCCTGAAGATCACATGGTGCTATTCGCGGTATTTGCAAACTGACACCAGGAGAGTTTGTAGTAGCGAAAACGCGATGTCCCCTTCTGAGATACAAGAGTCAAGATGATCTACTGCAGATGATGCTTTCGACTTCTTCCCCTCGAACCGAATCCTGCCCCCTCGATAATGAGACCCAGCCATCCCGTAACAGAAAACATACCCGTGTTTATATGAGCTATAACCTAAACTCCTAATAAACCCTGTACTACTACCCATATAATCCCCGATATAACCCCCTTCAATGAGTTTAGACTATGACCCATGTAATCGTACTATGTTGGAAAAATGTCATCATTAGATCATTAGGGGGTGGGAGTTTTTACTATTATCCCTATAAGCCCTATACTCCCCTACCCTCTAAGCCCTAAACCCTAAACCCCTAAACTTTAAACTCAAAACCCCAAAGCCTCCAAACCCACCCAACTTTGAACCCTAAACCCCTAAACCTCTAGACCCCCTAAACCCCCAAACCCTAAAATCCTCCTGTCCTGTTGAAGGCCAGCCTTCCGCGAGCTTGTCACGTCACGACTGTACCTGGGCTGCTTTACTTTGGAAGAACATGGGCTGAGGGTTCAGGGGGTTTAGGGTATAGGGCTTAGGGCTTACGGGCTTTAAGGTTCAGGTTGGAGTTCAAGGCTACTTTGAGATTCTGGGGGGTATATGGTAGTTTCCATGAGCAGACGGCCCCATCATAGACCCCAATATACCAGAAGCTGTGTTTTAGGGACTTCTGAAAACAACCCCCCATTTGTGGAAATCTTCATGTAGAGAAGAAGGAGAATCTAGAGGGTTCCGGACAGTTCTGGATGCGGTCATAGCCTGAGGCGACCTAACAAAGCTACAGCCACAACTGGGGGAGACAAGTAAATTAGCTGATGGATCCAGACGTGCAAACCTAGGGCTTAGGCTTTAGGGCCTCAATTTCCACCCAAAACTTTGGTATCCAAGTCTACAACTACTACCTACTCTGGGCCCTAGAGTCTACGAATAATACTTGTTTCGGCATTCCTGGGGTAAGACCCACATCCTATGTCCTACATCCGGGATCGTCAGCTTTTTACCCTATGGAGCCCTGAAATCCCAAACCCTAAACCTTAAACCTTAGACCCTTAATCCCAAACCCTCCCCGCGCTTCCGATAGAATCTCCACCGGGCGTCTCCGGCCCAATGCAGGAAGACATCAGGCTACAGTCCTCACAGCAGATAAGGGTTGAGGATTTAGGGTTTAGGGTTGTAGGTCTAGGGTCTAGGGATACCGCATTTTGAGTAGTCCGGGATGACCTCTAAAATAATTGACAATGGCAAGGTCGCTTTGAAGCTGTGAAAAGAACAGATCGGGAAAATATATAAAGTTCAGAAATGGAAGCAAGAATGGAAGACACAAGCTTAGTTGGGGGTTTAGCAACAGGAGCCCACATCACTAGAACAAGTGGTGCAACAGAATGAGCAACATGAAATGGGAATAGGGGTTGCACATGGGGATTTGAGATGGAGGGGCCAAAATCATCAAGATACGGTTCTGGTGTATGCTCTACTACAGTCTAGGGCTATGGAAGGAATGAAAGTGGTGTTTTTTCAGGATTCTACATCTTCAAGTTTAGGGTTGAAGGGTCAGGTGTATAGCTGCGCCGTTGGGCCCTGAACCGTAAACCCTCATCCTTGTAGGAGCCTCATTGGCCAACATGACTGCGGGAGGGTTTCCGATAAAGGGATCCGGATAGCCCGATATCCCTTACTTTGGGAACATGCCCTGAATGATACTCGGATCCCCAATATGATTCAAGGCATGGATTTTCGGCCCCCTTGGACTGCCGGAGCTTGTGAGGTCGGCAGCTACAGAAGTTATAGAAGGATCGAACAACCTGCTCACAATCTCTTGGAGGGGTTGTATGGGGTTCAGGGTTTCCTAAAATTAGGGTTACAAGGTTTCGGGCTTGCCTTCTTCTGGTGAAAGCAAAGCTCGAACATGCCACCTTCTACCAGTCCCCCTGAAGCAAATGGAATATGGCTTTGGGCATATTCTAATAAGATCCCCATATACCCCACATTCTATCTACTTAAGGGGGACTATAACTTCCTCAGCTCGGTGGTGGTTAGCCGTGAACATGGGAATGGATCCCCATACAATCATCCCTAGTAGTGCCTATACCCACCATACCTTCATTCATGCGTTGTTTGGATCTGCTAGCCTAGTACCTCGTTTTAGGTCCTCATAATCAGTTCTGAATCATAAGTTATGAGACCGTAAGAGGCCACTAAATGACGACGCAATCCACGCCAGTTGTCTTCGGACTTACGGAGATTGCAAGCAGATTGTAGCAAGCTCATGTACAGGTATCCTCGTTTAATCCCGAAAATCCTCCGCTGTTCCTTACTGCGGGCCCTCAACTTTGGTAAGGCCAAACATCCTTACCCACGGTAATTTGGCAACCGTTATAACGCAAATAAAGCATCTGGGGTCAGAGTATAAGCAAGTCAAGCACCATCTATGACGGGTTTCAGGTGCTCACTTTTCGCTTCACCGACAGAAGGCTTGGTCACTTTGCCAACATGCAAGGCTGCTTTCATGCCCAAGACGCCATACTTGGGACTTTGATTGTCGCGTGAGCTACGGTCAATATTTCCCATATAATGAACGGACACGGGTTCTTACTATCAGGAAGATTTCAGGGCTGTACTGAACCAGCAGAGAGATCCCCATGTGCGCCCTTGATGATCCTTCGGTAATCGTAATATGGACAGTACCCCAGATAATAATTCAAGGGTCCTTGTTATAGGGACAGGTATGCATGAATACGCCGCAGCGAGCCGGCAATCCAATGTGTTGAAAACTTTTCTGGTAGTTTCTAAAAATGAGCGGCTCTTAAATAATCCCAAATTACCACGAAGACGGAATCCTAAAAAGGGGGCGGCTTGTGTTTGAGAATCGGCTACCCCTAAACCCTAAACCCTATACCCCGTTTCCTTTACATAGGACATCGGCTGTGCTTCCGCTTCGTCCTGGCTCCGATCCATGGTGCAGCTGCGCTCAAGATCGTCCAAGGCCTGAAGAGCCTTTCCATAGAACTCCTTGGCTTCTCGTTTTTTTTTTTGGCTTCTCTGGGGTTTAGGGTTCAGGGTTTGTTACCATTTCTTAGGGTTTGGGGTGGTCATTTTGGTTTTGAAATTTCGGGATTCAGGAGATTTGGATACCCTAAGCAATGGTAAGTTTACCTGGGCTTGAGGGTTTAGGGTTTAGGGTTAGTAATCCCTAGAGATCCAAGTATACAAGTAGGTTTAGGGTTTAAGGTCTAGGGTTTAGGGATCCAAGTATACACGTAATACCAAGAAGGGACAATCACATGGACAAGAACATGGAATATGACATGTAAACTGGGTTTATATACATATGTATATATATATATACACATACATTTATATATATATATACACCAATAATGGAGTATCAAATTGAAAAGGAACTGGAAATTGGTGTTATATGGGGGTTCTATAGGGATTCAAGTACACAAATCATACCAACCTTGGGCCCTAACGTCTTTTACATACTGCCCACATTGGGCTATTGGGATCCCTCGGGCTCTTAGGAGGGTTTAGGGTTTAGGGTTTAGGGAGCTTCAGGCTGAGGGCTTCAGAGAAGCCCTAGAACCCCATGAATTATGTCCACCACGATTGCCAGGTCATCTAGAATAACTTCAAATTCCCAATGTCAAGCCATTTCGGTACTACGGTGGATACTAAAAAATCCTGCATGACCCTGAGTGTAATATATATTGGGATTTAAAGGACTATCTTATAGGAAGGCCATGCATATAATCCCTATGTGATCCCTGTATTATAACTCATGTACAATCTTTGTAGAACTGTTATATAGGTAAGAAGTCCCTTATTCCCTACTAACCCCCAGCAAGTATACCCTAAACCTGCTGTAAACCCTAAACCCTAAACCCTTAACCCGGTAGTAATCCCAGGGATGCTCGCAGCACAAAAGGTTCTGGAAGCACCTAGCAATTAGGACCCCCCCGTCTAGTATAGTAGGGAATAAGGGAATGTATCATAGGGTTCAAGGTGTAGGGTTTAGGGTTATTGGGGAATAAGGAAATATGTTCTTACAGGATTATATAGGGATTCTGTTCCCTTATTCCCTATTAACCACCAGTAAGCTATAAGACGATTAGGAAGTGTAGCAACACCTACGCGGCGGAAGCTACGGATCTGCGCTCTAGATCCTCCCAAGCGATTCTTGGGCCATTGCCAAAGAAGGAGCTTCTACAGTGGGGGGGATTCAGCGGTATATACTTACAGGGGCTAGACATGGATTACATAGGGATACTTATTATATTGGGGTGAGATGAGGATAGATGAGGGCTATGTAGGGATGATATGGTTCTTGCTGAGGCCAAGGTATGTGGAGTTCAAAAAACTTTTTTCAGGCTTGGGCAACAGATTGCAAGTGGCCAAAGCACCAACCCAAAGGGTTCAAGTACCAAATAATCAGATACTTACCCAAAACCTGTACTGTACCTATAAGTACTACTGCCCAAAACCCAAGTACCTAGTTATTGGGTACATGGACCCTTTGGGAAACATTTTGAGTTCCAACTTCAGCTGACGGGCCGCCTTGCTCTCCCAACCCACTTGACTGCCAACTACAGCTCTCGCCTCAGATCCGAAATGATCATCAAGGATCTGCACACTGAGCGTCTATCCTACACCCTGAACACTGGGCCCTTAACCCTGAACCCGCAACCGCACACCAAGCCCTTCAGTGGTCAGCCCCCGTAGACCTCTCTAGCTAGTTCAGGAGAAGCATCCGTCTGCTCGCGCAGTATCCGCTCGTGGGTCTCAACTGAGATGAGACCCCCGGATCTCCTTTTCACTGGCCTTTATTTAGCTAGGAGTGAAGGAATGGAAACGAAAATGGACACTACTATAGGGTTAGGGTTATATAGGGACTACTATGAGGATCCATTCCTTCATTCCTAGCTAACCAAAGGTAAGTTTTCTGCTCACTGCTCCGGTGGTTGGGGCGTGGTGCTTCGGGAGTTGGGTCTAGGTCTAGGTTGGTATTAGGGCTGAAGGGTTACTGTAGTAAGGACTAGAATGTTTTAGGACTATGTCATAAAACCTGAACCTTGACTTTTTGAAAGCTCTGACAGTTGGTAGTCTCCTCAACCCTCAACTATGTGCCTGAATACAGGCCCCGTACATGTTCAACAGGTTTTATATACATAAAACACCCTTTTATGAAAAATGAGCCCAACTTAGAAGCCGAAAGGCTGTCTAAGCCACTACATCTCAGACTTTGCCCTAAACCCTAAGCCCCAAAAGAGCCTTGGCCTGGGGTTGCTTTGAATACTATGGCTTTCATCTTTCCCCCCTTACAGATACATTTCCCACGAGAAGTAACGGGAATTGTAGTAGCCCCTAAATAACACCCCTTTAAGGATAGGTATTGTGAGAGAAGTTACCAAAAGTTTGGACTCAATGGGCTTTCAAAAAGCAACTTGAGATGCTGCCAAGGCTCTGCAGTTCATATGAGCGATCCTGGAGGGATCTCCTGCAAGTTGGTTTGGGGTTTAGGGTCTCAAGCTTGCGCCGCGGTGAAGGGATCCAAATTTATGCGGCGAGTCTGATTCTACTCACCGATGCTAGTACGAAGTAAAACCGAGTAACAGGGGTGGGTAGATTGACGCGTGCCTTTGGTCGGCCGCAGATGCCTTGAATTAACCAAAAACTGCCCTAGACTCTAATCTGTAGCAGAGCCAGAATGTCTCCCTCCAATACTGCTGACAGGCATTCTGGTGTTCGAACAACCATCAAACTCAGAGATTGCTACAGCCACCTGTTTGTCTGAACAAATACCATCGCGATAAGGAACCCCAAGAGACCACCAATTTGTAAGGAATTTTGGAACCCCTGCTTGTTCTTTGCTTAATCCCACACCCTAGAACCGTAAACGCTCAAGCGCAGGTGTTGAGCTGTAACTCTCGGTGCACCCTTGGGTTGTGACTCCTCGGGGAACGCAGGAACCATGCTGGGCTTTAGTGGCAATATATGAGGAAACCGTTTAAAGGGTACAACCCAGATACTTGCGGAATGGCTGCATGATTTGCATGGTTTGGCTGCAGGCGAATACTAGCCACGCTTTGGAAATCAACCTGACAACGGCGGTCCAACAACTACAATTCTACAACCCAAAGTCCTCACGTCATCATCAACCAAGGATTTCCGACATAGCTCGCATAACCCTGAAGCCCTAACTCGAAAACCCTTAAGTGCCGACTTCAAGCCGTAAACCCTAAACCCTCAAACCGCAACAGCCCCAAACCCTGAATCCTAAACCCTAAACCCTGAACCCTAAGCCCCAAACCCTGAAACCTAAAGCACCCCGAAGCTCCAAAGCAGCCCTGAAGTTGGGCAAACCTAGGAGTACGGACCATATTAGGGTCTAGGGTTTAAGGTTTAGGGTTTAGGGACCCCTGATTAATAAGCCCCCTCCCCTTAATAGGAACTATAACACGGATCCTAATATTAAGGCCCTTAAAATGAGGGGGTGTATTAATCACGGGTCTACATTACTGAAAATCCTGCATGACCCTCAGGGTTTAGAGTTCATAGGGTTTAGCGTACCTTGGGAGTCATACTGCCATAGTATACTAAGGTCATGCAGGATTTCTAGTATCAAAAGTATGGGCGACCCTAGACCGAGCCTCTGGTTCTGCATAAACTGCTCTTCTTGCAGGAAGGAGCCTGAGCTTCGACTCCCACAGGTTATAGGGTTTACGGTTTAGGGTATGGATTTCGCTCTCCCAGGAATACAAGGTTTTTTGTAGGGTGTAGGGTGAGAAGATTTCGCGTCAACTCCCTCTGAAATGAATGACCATATCGTATATACCTGCATATAGGAATGAAATATGTGTGTATATGCTTATTCATTCATTTTCTTAATCCTCACCCTCCAAAATGAACACCAGACCCCCAAACTAAGGATTTTCTCAAGCAAGCACTTATAATGCTGCGAATATCCATAGTTTAGGCGGCTCTGTATTGAATCGCTTGAAAAATCTTTGCGGGTGTCACACTGTGCCTGAGCTCATAGAGGCAGCTCGAACCGGGACCTTGACATCCTGCTTCTGGGTTTAGGGTCTCGGTTTAGGGTCCATGCACTAACCCTTGAAGTAGAAATTTAGAAGCATGACGCCAGCAAGCCACTAAAACAAAAAAGAACCAAAACACCAAAACCTGAAGCTAAAATCTCAAACTCCTTCAGTAAGTTTCTTGACCTCTGCCAACCGAAGCCTAAACCCAAAAGACACCAAAATCTTCTCACTCAAACCCCTGGGCTTCAAGGCTGTAACTAATGCCCACTCTGGACACTTTGAAGACTATAGATCACATAAATATCGGACAAGTCTGGATTTGGAAGGGGGAGTCCTCAACACTTTGGCCCTGTTTAGTTCCCTGTATTTTCCGCAGCCCTTATGAGGTGAAGACGATGAATTTTTCCTATTCTACAAGCTGAAATACTTTCAAAAATACGAATACCTTAGTTTATTTGACGTACCCTATATTAAAACTATGCGAGGAACCTATGCCCACAATGTTTGTAGCTATTCATGCTTCTAAACTAATACCTTCCCCCTAGTATGATAACACCCCCTACAGAAATTAAGTTTTGCAATCGCGGTATCTATATCAAATGAAGGCACAAGGGTTTCAACCCTAAACCCTCATTCCTCAAGCCTAAACCCAAAACCCTAATCCTTATAAACCCTAGATGCTCTAGCCTGAACCCTAAACCCCAGTCCCTGAACACTAAATGCTCAAGCCTAAGCCCCAAACTCTGAACCCTAAACCCTTAAAACCAAACCCTTAACCCTAAGCCAAGGCAAAGCCCTCCAAGTTCAAGCGGCCCTCGCGCTCGCTCTCGTAAAGCTCCCGGAGATGGCTAAGCTCCTGATCCTGCCAGGGTACTTGGTTACTATAGTGATGGTTGTATTATCTTGGGGTTATATAGGGATAGTGGAACAGAAAATGGGAACTACTAAGGATTAGAAGGATTATATAGGGGATATTTGGGGATTATTGGATTAGGACCAACTACGCGGTTAAGGGTTAGGGTTTAGGGCTCAGGGAGTTTCCAATGGGGAGACTTAAGGTTTTAGTGTTTAGGGTGTTTCCAATGGGGGAACTTGATGTAAAGGGTATAAAAGGGGTATCTGTAGTTGCTGTAGATTGGAGATTCAGGGTAATGATCACCCCGGGTGTAGGGTTCAGGGTTTAGAGTTTAGAGTTCAGGGTTCGGATGGCAGAATGACGGGCTTTATAGCAGTATATAAGGTTTTGTGTGCGTATAACCCGTATGTACTTGGGCTAGCAACCTACGTGCTCATAATGAGCCCTTGGGTCCCCCAATATGGGTTGGTTTTTGTCGAATTCTCAGTACCCGTTATCATTGAATTATATAGTCACCCTGAAACTCCAAGTAGGGGCTACGGTGTTACTTGCCGGTTGTTATGTTAGCACGCACTAAGGAGTGGAAAAGAAAGTGAGAGAGACACCGTTCATTGGAGGATTAGGGCGGGCTCCTAAATGGATCCGTTCTTCCGTTCACTGCAACCAGCCAGTGAAGTTTGGTTGGGGTTTGGGCATTCAGGGGTTCTGTGCTTTAGGAATTCAAGACATAGGGGGTTTACCGATTACTGAGTCTTGTTTTATGCGTCTAGATGGGGTTGGGGCTCGGTTTTGATTCAGGGTTTAAAGATTTAAGTGGGTTAGCGGGGGTTGTTCAGTGTTTAGGGTCTTGGTGTTTAGTCCTTCTAGGATTTGCTTCTTACTGCCATCAAAGGCTTTATGCTTCCAGGACAGCCACAGCCGCTGCGCGAAGATCCTGGAGCATGGCAGAGCTTTTGCGCAGACCTGTGTCTCTTCTGTCTGCCGCCTCCTTCTTCTGCGCAGCTTGGCCCCATACTCCTTGACATAGCACGTGCGCAACCTCGGCCTGATCTGCAATCAGTAAGTCCTGCACCGTTGTTCTCAGCATGGCCTCCTGGCGCGGAATCATTTCTTGAGAACCATTCTCCCATCTCCTCTGCCCACTACAAGAATTTCAGCCTCCAGACTTTTTCCCTGAATCCCTTCTGCAACCATGGAATTTATGGGTCATACATAGTCATTAGGGGTATACTTACTACCTCCAGGTAATTGGGGCCACAGGTATACTCCAGACCCTCAAACCCTAAACCCAAGACCCTAAACACGAAACCCAAAACCCTAGCTCCTAGTACCAAAATCCCAAGTACCTAATTATTGAGTACATGAACCCTGACCCCAAACCTTAAATATCCCTATATACCCAAAACCCTAAACCCTAAACCTATATATCCCTTGAGGGGGACCTCATTTAGCCAACACTGGCTGTTGACCGACCCACAGAAAGCTCCTCAAGCTGACCCTAACATCCACAGGAACCTACACATCAAGGGTTTAGGGTTGAGTAGTGATAGGTTGGTTTAAGCCCGAAACCCTCACCCGTAACACCCTAGGTCCAGGGCAGGCTACGCACCTGGAGGTTTCCTTCAAATGCGGGGCCTAATTCGGGTTTGAGGCATTGGGGCTTAATAGTTACCCAAAACTGAAAATCAAATGGAAAGGAGGTTGGCCAATGAAATGGAAATTGGGTGTATGTCGGGGTGTAAAGGGATCAGCCTCAACAACTACCAGTATCATGTTGACATCTATTTGAGGTTCCCTATACCATGATTATACAAGGGCTTTAGGACCATAACATTGGTAGGGAGGGAGCGGGGGTGGGTGGCATAAGCGCAATGTTTGTGGAATGTGCTGGCTGGGTGCGTACCCAAGACCGGGACTGAGTTGCCAAATGGTAACGTGAAACACGTTGCAAGCACGGTCATAGACGTTTCTGTACTCGATGTCTGTCACAAGAGCTGTATAGGTTGTCTTTCCAAGTAATACTATCAATTGCAAGGAGCCGCCAAGGAATCCCGTTGTAGACAAATAGGACCCCGCTAACCCTGCACCATGCATCCCAGCACTTAGTACTCCTTAAGCCCTAAACCCCAAACCCTCGAAACCGCGTATTATTGATGCTCACCACCTTCTTCTGCAGCTCTGCCAGCGTATGAGCCTCTTCTGTGCGGAGCGTCGATAGGCGTGCCTGAAGGCGCGGGTTTGGGGCTTAGCTTAGTTGTGGTCAGTAGGGAACAAGGGAATACGATCCCTATATAACCCTTATATGATATATTTCCTTATTCCCTACTAACCCGCAGTAAGTTAGGGGCTGGTACACTAATCCGGAACACCTGCACCCCAAGCCCCGAACCATAAGCCTTCTACCTTCATGCCCAGACCCCCTCTGTAGAGCCAAACCATTACCAATATAGTTTGAGGTATATGGGAGGTACCCAATACCATAAGCGATGATCGCTATAACACCCTACATCAACTAAGTTTCGAAGTTATTTCTTAGCTATTAGAGAAATGCGGTGGATACTAAAAATCCTGCATGACCCTAAGTACCATATACCTTGGGAATTATAGTACTATAGTATATTAAGGTCATGCAGGATTTTTAGTATCAACAGTACCTCTAAACCCTATGAACCTTTCAAACCCTAAAACCCAGCCTTCGCCTCTTCATGGATCCGCTGCGTTCGCGACTCCTCCTGTGAGAGGGCCTCAAGCTGCTCCTCAAAGCGCCCGTGTAGCATATGGCCTAAATAGTCTGAACTCCTAGCATCCCCTTTAATAACCCCAATATCTATGCCCCTTTAAGGAGTTTAGACTATAGCTAATATGACCTAAATGGTCTGAACTCCTAGTATCCCCTTAATAAGCCCTATAATCGTCCCCTATACAATCCCCCCTATAACCAGCCTTTCACGAGCTTAGACTACAGTTCATATGGATTTTCTGCGGTGTCAGGGATCTGGGTTGGAGTATTTTAGGCTTCAGGGATGATAATGGTTTAGGGTTTAGGGTTCAGGGCTTTGCAGCTCCTATCAGGGTTTCGGTCTTAGGGTCCAGGGTTTATGATTTTTGGCTTTGCTTAGGGGTGCAGGGTCTAAGGTCTAGAGGGTCTAGGGATATGGATTGATTTTCTGCCCAAATCTGCATTACCCTACGATGGACCTGATGAGAGCGAATGGGACACCAGAACAATTATACTAGGATTCTAGGGTCGATTTCCGGGTCCCCGTCAGGATTCTGCAAGGACTGTTTGCAGCAACCCCACTTGGAGCAGGGATTTATGAGGTCCTCTAAGGTTTATGAGGATTGTTATAAGGCGCTGTGGTATAACTGGCGAAAAGAACGCTTGAGATCTCAAGTCTACGATGGGTGTCTAAGGACTGTAAGAGGCAACCGTTCGTAACTGTTGCAAGTTCCTAATTCTATTACAGCCCCAGGAAGAAGAATGTGAGGCCCTCGTCTGCCCCATAGGAGTTAGGAGACCTTATTTATTGGGGACATCTTCTACATAAGGGTTGGGGGGTATTTAATGCATTAGTGCTGTATGAAGGGGTTAGTATGAGGGGGCTAACCGGCACATGCAATTTCATCCCGCAAGACATGCGATCCTGTGAAAAACAACAGACCTCTCTAGCTTAGCTGAGAACTTACTGTAACTACGAGCCTGTTTGGTTGGGCTTGCGGGGTAGTTTGTACTGTACCTCTGTATGACCTGTAAGGGAGGATTATTGGTATTTGGTTCCTGCTGGCCTTTCAGATTTGTTTTCTGAAAGCGCGGCCCTTGACGGATCCAGGGAAATACGGAAAGCTTCTCCCTAAGGGACCAAGTACCTAATAAGTGTATACTTACCCGAAACCTGTACCAAAATTAATATTACCCCAAACCCAAGTACCTAATTATTGGATACTTGGACCCTAAACCCTAAACCCTAAATACCCCAATATTACCCTCAGACCCTAAACCCTAAACACTATATGAGCCACTGTCTAAACTCCTAGTATCCCCCTTAGTAACCCCTATAGTAGTCCCATATACAATCCCCTATATAACCCCCCTTTAGGGAGTTTAGACTATAGCCCATATATCCCCTTTAAACGGGACCTAATTATTGTGTACTTGGTCACCCTTAAGGTTTATGCAGGAGTCGCATGGACCAACTCCCACTTCCTCGTGGGCTGAAGCTGGCAACCAAATCCCTCAACCTGAACTAGGCTGGGCTGCTGTTAAGGAACTTAAATTAAGTTACCATAATGGGTATATATAGAAAATAATAGGGTTTCCCCAATATAGTAACTTAAATCAAGTTCCTTAACAGCAGCCCAGTAGGCGCACTTAACCTTAAATCACAACCCTGGAGTACATGGTACCGTAAGGCATGCAAGAAAGTGGTGATTTTCCCGAATGCTAGATTCTATCTACGGACCGCTCTTCCGGACGACTCTAGCCCTGAAGCCTCCGACTTAATTCGTAATCACAAAGTCGTTCCAAACCCCTCCAGCCAAAGCCCTCAGTAAGACCCATATAATATACACCCAAGCCATCATTCCATCCTAAGTATACCCACAACGTCCCAGAAAAGGGATAAATACACATGCCCCGAAAACTAAGCCCCTCCGTAAACGAACGTTGCTCCTCGAGGCTGTCAGTGACTTCGCGGGCTTTGCCCTCTTTGTCCCGCTTCACCTGCGGTAAAACGGCCTGGAGATCCAACAGTAGCTCTACATAGTGTTTACTAATTTGGGATTAGGGCTTAGTATTTAGGGTTGGTTTAAGGCTTAGGGCTTGGGGATACATTTCCTTAACACAACCAGGTAAGTCCAAAATCTGAGCCTTAAACCCTGAAAGCCGAACGTTTGGCCAAGATGCTGCACAAGGCCCATTAATCTTTGGCTGCCCCCTAAGCTCTCTCTTCTTGTTTCAGCCCTGGGGCGGATAGCATAGGACCTTGTGGAATTCAAACAGGGGCTACAAGAGACCCAGTCATGTTCGAAAAGGATTCGCAATGTCCAGGATTTAGGGCCTTGAGCCAGAAACTTGCCAGGGTTTAGGGTTTAGGGTTAGCTACCCATCAATAATCCAGCATCCACAGAAGGTCTACTTTTCCTAGCTTGTCATGTAGCAACCATTCAAGGCGGCCCCATAGTCTTGAGCCTTAAGCAAAAGACTGAATTTCACAAGCCAACCTCCATCCTTCACCCCATCCTCAACCCTGCACCCCAAACCTTACACGCTAGACAACTAAATCCTACCTCTAAGGATCCAAGTACCCAATAATCATAAGCTTACCCAAGACTAGCACCAAATTTACTAGTGCCTAAACCTAGGTACCGGATTTATTGGGCACATGGATGCTTAGGGTGCACCCTAAACCCTAATCCCCAAGGCAAGTCACCGCTGCGAACTCCTGGTCTGATGTAAGGAACTTCTGCTGGAGCTCTGCTGTCTCCTTCTCCGGAGAAAAGGTTTAGGATTTGGGATTTGGGGTACTTGGAGGTTTAGGGTAAGTAGGCACGAACGCCGGGAACGGAGGAATGGAAAAGAGAATGGAAACTACGAAATTGAAGCATATCATTACGGTTCCTGTTCAGGGTTCAGGTTTCAAGGTTCAGGGTTTAGAGCAAATGGGAAATTAGGGAGTAGCTTGGTAAATGGGCATAACTGAGGCATCGTGTGGCCGGAGAAGGGCTGAACGTGTACTTACTACAGTAGCACCTACTTAGTCCGCCTGGCCGTCATGGAAAGGATATGGGATTGGGATGATTCCAGCATTGCGGGCCTTTGCGATTTCTATTACGAAGAATTATGCAAGTAAGGATTAGAGGGATCTAGGGCATAGGCCCATTCCTCAACTATGGGCCCGTTTGGGCATGTCATGGCAGGAGTATATATTGAAATCATAGGGGCGTGAGCTGCCGCTCTATTACTTAGGATTCTTTTGCGGGGTGGGGTGGCAAGATTATAGTCGCGCGTAGAGCTTATCTCACTACACCTTAAAACGCCCGCTTCAACCCCTGAACCCCAAACCTGAACAGCCCCTGAACCCCAAAACACCCTCGACCCTACTGATCCCTTACTCTGACACCTACCTACACCCTAAACTGGGTTGCTGTTAAGGAACTCAATATACATCGCCATTACTTGGTACAGAGCAAATAATAATGTTCTTTATAACGAGTTGACTTTGAGTTCCGTAAGTCTCTACATAACCCGCTATATGCGGTGACGTGAAAAGTACTTGGCTCTAGCGGTTTTTGACTCAGGCCGTCCCCACCCTGGCCTAGATTCCTAGATGAACTCAGCCCATCGTTTTGCAACGTCCTCTATCGGTCTTGTGGATTTTTGCGCAACACTTTCTGCCTGGGCTAAATGAAGGAAAAGGTAATGTTGGCCGCGACTCATATAGCTCCAGCTTCCATTTCATCCTTGTTGTCCGTTTGAGTTTCCACTATGGCACCATAAACCCTCAAACACCCCTAAACTGTGGAACAAAAAAATCCTCTGGCAATTACGAGACCTGCTGGCGCTGGCTCCCTCTCGTCTCTGAGCCACTGCCCGTAAACCCTAAACCCCAATCCCTAAACCCTAAACCCCAACCCCTAAATCCTAAACCCCAATCCCTAAACCCCAAACCCCAACCCCTAAACCCAAAGCCCAATCCCTAAACCCTAACCTGGGTTAATAACTTTCTCTTCAAAATCGGCTGTGCAAGCTAGCGGCTTGCTCTGCAAACGTCTCCTTTTGCGGATGGAGTTCCAGTAGCTCCCTTTCTAGCAACCACTTTAACCCCCAAGATTCAGAGTACCGTTTAGGGTGTAGGGTTTACCAACTTAGGGGTCTTTTATTGGGGTTCTTATAGTAAGGACTATCGTACTTGCGGGTCCATTTCGGGATCCAACTGTTTATGGAGACTACCGTTTACACATAATTTAGTAGAAACTATGCCTTAGTCAGTAAGCATGACCCATGAACATTTAGGCAACTGGGTTATAGGCATAGGTAAACGCTAAGACCCTGATCCCTATTAACCGCTATTTAACCCGAGCTTATTTGGGGGTAATATCCCTAAACCCTGAACGCTATAGACCTAAATCCCCACAGAGTCCTGGAAGCATCGCAGCATGGCGTCGTGCACGCTGCGCAGCTCGGCTTCAGCGGCGCTCCGCTTGCCAAGGGCAGCACCTGCCTTCCACAGGGTTAAGGGTTTAGGGTAGGAACTAGTAAGAATCCATGGTCTGATGTGATTATTGTTGCTGATGTTACTGTTGGTTTGTGTCATTGATTTTTTTGTCGTGATTGTTAATATTTTGGGTAAAATGTGTGGGTTGAAGGTTTAGGATGGAGGGTTGAAGGGCTAGATAAAGGTTTAGGGATGAGAGCTTAGGCTTCCGAGTCCGGGAGCCGGCCCCGATTGGGAAAACGTGCCAAAGAAAGCCGTATTATAATAGTACTATAATAGGAAATATAGGAACTCGAACCAGGGAATCGTGCTAGTGCAACGTGAGGCAAGACGCCGCATCCACACGACTGGGGTTGGCAATTTGGATGCCTGTCAAAGGGGGGGGGGGGGGGGGTTCTGTAAGCAATCCCAGGGGATTGTTAGAAACATAGGAAGGGTCCCTTAAACGACTTATACCAGGGCCCTGCTGGAGAGAACTCGCATTTCATGATCATTACCCTACAGGTACTTGGTTTCGAGGATGGAAGAGGATTGTCCAATTGTTCATATATCTCGAAGCACAGGCACACAACCAGGGTTACGCACCTGAACAGACATAGAAAGCTTGTAGGCTTCCTTCTTGGCTTCAAAGGACGAGGCGTTGGATAGCACATGCCAAGACGGACTGGGAGCCAGTAATTCCCATCAATGTGACTGGTCCCCCAATGGAAGAATTAATTTTCACGTGAATGCTAAGGCTTCGTGTTTACTGGCTGTAGAATGGACATTCAATATTTTCTCTTCTTATTCAAAGCAACTACAGTATAATGTTCCCCCACATCTTCCTTCAAATTCCATACCTGCTACATTACGGGCTGAGGGTGCCCGTTTCCTTCTGCTGTGGTGGAAAACCGTACCCATCTATGGCACAGATATGGGAGTTTCCAAACGTTGGGGGTTGCGTTTGTAGAGTACCTATTATGAGAACTCGTAAGCCCTACTCGAATGCAACCAAACCCTGTCAGAACACAGCATCCTCCGACAGCACTCCGCGCATACTATACATCCATACTTGACTTGCTGTCATGTTGGGATTGCTGCTGCTCTAAACTAACCCCATTCCTGGCTCGAGCCTCTTTCAGAAGGAACCCCAAGGCTTCAAAAACCTGAAACACCAAAACCTCAAACCACAAAATGCCCCAAGCCTAAATGAGCCCAAAACACCAAGTCCAAACTCCTGAACCTCAAGGCACTACCTGTAACCAACATTACCTACATCTTTCATGGCTTGGTGCGGGCTACTTACTTTAAAGCTGCAAGTATATAGTTGAAGTGAAAAGTAGACCATAGAGCTCCCCTAAACCCTAAACCCCAGAACCCTACACCCTAAACCCTAAACCCCCAACCCTCAACCCCCAACCCTACATCCCAAACCCTAAACCCCCAACCCTGAACCCCCAACCCTGAACCCTAAACCGCTGCCTCATCGCTGGCCCGCTGCTGCTCCACGGCAAGCTGCTCGACGCGGCTTTGGTGGCTGGCAGCCTCAAGGCTGCTTCAGGGTTCGGGGTTTAATGTTTAGGGTTCGGGGTTTAGGGTTTAGGGTTCAGGCTTCGGGGTTTAGGGTTTAGGGTTTAGGGTTCAGGGTTAAGGGTTCCGGGTTTAGGGTCTAGGGTTTAGGGAGGGCTTTCTCCTTAAAGGGGGTGATATATAGTGGAGTATATAGGGGACTTTTATAAGGGTCGGTATGGGGGATACTATGCTGTGAAGCATGACCCTTTTGGTGTTTACGGTTATATAGGGATAATGGAAAAGAAGCGGGAAGCTACTATTTAGGATTGGGGTTTAGGGGTTTAGGGTTCATGGTGGAGGGCTTTCTGTGGTGATATAGGGATATATAGGGATACATGGGGTAGAGAGTAGATGCCACAATCTAGAGACCTTTTGTTGAAGTGCTTCTGATATGGATCCCTATTTCTGATAACCTCAAGGAGCATGTAGCCTTTGGGATTCAGGGTTGCGGATTTTGGGTTGAGGGTCTTACGGGTTCAGGGTTGCGTGTTGATTGTCTTCGGCTTACTATCTGGCATCTTCTGACTACTGGGAGGATGCTAATCGGAGCTTTGCGAGAAGGTTCTAGATAAGACGAAATTGCTGGCAGAGTTGACAGCTACTCCAGCTTTCGCGGGCGCTTATGGACTGGTCTTCTCATTGAAATTACTTTATACTTCAGAACCGTCCCAAATAAACCAGTATATATCTGTTTGCAGTGCAGGGGGGTAGAAGCCACAATGTTGCCCGAAACCCTACAGCCTGAACTGGGGCCTAAATCAATGACTAAACGCCCTAGTCATTGACATTGCCAGGTAGCACCCATATATTTTGGTTTTGTGGAGGGGACTTTTGTGGCAGGCACACATAAGCAGAACCTTAGCTTCACATTTGCAACCAAAAATTGAGGGATGAATGAGCTTCGATAGGGTGCAGCATGTTTTTGCTAGCTAGCACCTAGCTAGCACTCATGGGGGCTGTCTCTTGCTCGTCCCAATCTTCTCAATGTTTCTAACGTATTTTTTTCCTTGTAACCTCCAACTGCAGTATTCGTCATCACTCCAACCATCGTCTTCAACATAAGCCTGGTGAAGCAAGCTCATTGTTGCGCATGACTTAAAATGCCCTGGCGCTCTTACAGTACCATTTCTTGTAATTCGCAACTCTTGAATATTCCCCGTACCCCTCGTGTCGTGCCCAACTTCCCAACTATCATAGCGTCTGTAACGTGATTCATGCTCCCAATACTAAGAATCTTTCCCCGTAGGGGCAATTCTTCTCTAAGCTTCCTTTTATTCCCTAAACAACCTGCCCATGCCTCTTCTGTTCCTATTCTGCCAGTCTTCAGAAACACTGATTTCTGTTTCAGAGCAGCCCCGCCTAATCACGTACCCTCTCCAAACTTCAACGGTTCAAAGTCTACGGGCTGTGTGTCACGATACAACCCCAAAACCCTAAATCAAAGACTAGGGTTAGGGCTTAGAGCTTACTTTGCTTGGAAAGGGGCCTTTATTGCTTGTTTTGGCCAAGGGCAGTGCTCTGCAACTACCTAGGATTCATCCTGTTGGCCCTTTGGCATCAGAATCTGCCAGCCGTTTAATGCTTGGGGTTTAGGAGTTTAGGATTTGGGGGACAAAGCCTTCAACCCTGCCACCCGAGAGTCTGAACCTCAAACTGTCGAATTGCACAAAAACACCATGTGCACGCCTACCATGACCTACATTGCAAGCCCCATTTCAACCCGCACTTCGTAAACGTGAAACAGCCCCTGTGTGAACCCCTTACATGGACCCCCATAATCATCCCTCTATACTACCTATATCTCCGCAGGCCTCCCTGTTTTCCCAGCCTGTACGTTTGAACCCTTGAGGTTTTTGTAGCCTCGGGCTCTAGGTCCCAAATACGCTGAATAAGGTCTATAATCCATTGCTTAGGGATCCAGACCCGTGGGTGCAAACCCTAAGGGTACAAAGGAAAACGCCCTGATTTCTTGGGGAGGAGCCCCCTATAAACCCTAAACCCTAACACCCTAAAACCCTAAAATCCTAAACCCTAAGCCCTCATACACTAGCCCTAAACCCTAAAAACCCAATAAAAAGACGCCGAAGCCTCGGCCCGAAGGGAGGCCAAGTGTTCGGCCACCATGCTGCAACCCATACGGAGGCCTGGTCGCACTTCAAAGGTTTCCCTACTTGGAGGTTCATGTGGACTTAGTAACTACTTATAATTGGGCTTATGACCCTACTTATAACCCCCTTAAATGGCCTTATAGGGGTTACCCCAAGTATAAGTAGCGTTATAACCCCAGTTATAAGTAGTTACTAAGTCCCATGAGACTCCAAGTAATGTTTAGGGTTAGGGGTTTAGGGGTTTCCCTGGTTGCTATTTTAATAGGGGTCTCTCAAAATAAGTGGTACTTTTTTAAAGGTCCCAGGAATAAGGACTATAGCATTTGGGGGTCTATTTTGGGGTCCCCTTATTTTGGGAAAGTACCATATGCCCCAGAAGGTCAAAGGTTAGCTACCCTTCCAATTAAGTTTTCAACAGAGGTGTATGCAGATATATAGGTTGTCTTCAAGGTTGGAGGATAGGGTCAAGGGCCGAGGGTTTCAGGTATGGGATCTCTTTTGGTTCCCAGTTTCAGGCGACTAAAGGCAGAGAAAGAGGTCCATTTTGGTTGCCATTTTGGGGTGCTCTTGTGGCAGTCTCGTGGACTCTTGGGAAACATGCGGACTACAGTGGATTCTGGGCATCCTATATATATATATATATGTACATAGGGCGCTCTGAAGAATGCCTAAGAACAGCACTCGTACGAAGTACAAAGTTGATAAATCTTTCGGATGTTACAGACGGGTGCTGCCACATGGTACAGCAACTGTAGTTGCTATGCACAGCCTTGTTGCACAGAAAAAGATTCAGAGATATCTTGGATGGTGCAAGAATTCCTGAGTCAACTATCGGGTGATTTCAGCGAAGTATGAAATTCGAATCCGCCAAATCATGTTGTCTCTAAATTGGAGACTTTGTGGGTCTAGATAACGAAAGGACTATTGCCTCCCCTACAGCGGCTTCTACAAAGCCTCCTTCAGGAAACTCCCAAATCTTGGTTCGTCTGGCTTTTGTCCCTGATAGCCTTCAACGTGAGTCTCCAGAAAGAGAATCTCTTGCACCGCCGCGGAGTGGCCTGTTCGTAGTCAAGCCCAGGACATTGTAGGGTTTTCAGGTGGGATTGCATGGGGATTGTTTCGAGAAACTCCTACATTTTGGTGGTGGAAATAACGGATGAACCCTCGATGCCATGCAATCTTGCGGAATGGAGACCCCTACGTGCACCCCTGAAGTATGTAAACTGATGGCCCAACAGGCCATCTAGAAGGCATTTAAGGCTGCGGGGCCATTATTCTAGATATTTCGGATTTTAGGTACCACCCTAGACAAGTAAGCCTACTTCTCTATCCACTGATAGCGGCCAATCTGCATGATACTGTTTCTCCTGTCCTGAAGGACTTCATTCACCCGGCAACTTTAGTTATGGCTCACTTATAGAAGCTATGGAGACAATTATATGATTGAGGGGTTGTGGGGGCCGAGGTAATGACCAATCATGGCGAGTCAACTGAAAAATGAAATGGGAACCGGGATAGTATAGGGGCTAGGTAACATAGATTATGGAATACAGCACCGAAACAAGGGGCCTGGCGAATTCTGGATCTTCAGACCTAAAATCCTAAGCCCTGGACTCTTCAAACATGATTCTGAAACATGAAGCCCAGAAACCTGAAACCCTCCACCCCAGCCTAGACTTTTAAATAGGGAATCTGGAACCCAAACCCTCCAGCCCTAAGCCTAACACCGCAACCACTGTTCTCCGGACCCGAAATCCAAATCTGGGACCCTTACGCCCAGTAAGCCCAAAACCTTGCGGACCCGAAACCCTACACCGTTTAAGCCCTACTTTAGGGGCCTAACTACTTATACCCCTAAATAACCCGATACGGTAGTTTCCCAAAGTCGAGAGACCCCATGCTATACGGACCCCATAGAGGTACCCTTATTTTTTGGAAACTCCCATATATCCCTAACCCTAAACCCTAATGCCCTTGTTACCCTAATCCTTACATATCCTTCGGGGTCCCTAGTACCCATATAACCGCTGTTACACCACGCAAAACACCTTGAGTAGTGTTTTTGTGGTGGTTAAACCTAGTAAGATTATATTCCTTGTATAAAATACTATACCCAAAAGGAGGATATAATCTTACTCTATATTGGGTACCACAGTATCCCCAAATAAAATACTACACCAATAACCCCTATATAATCCCAGTTTCCATTTCATTTTCCATTTTCTTTTCCATTTGATTCTCCATTATAGGGCCCTAAACCCTAAACCCTAAACCCTAAACTCGCTTCGCCTGGGTCCAGGTGCACCGCGCTGAGCTCTCTGCGAAGTCGGTCGCTCTCAAGCTTTGTCTTGGCAAAGCTCGCCTTCAGGGTTCAAGGTCGGAGGTTCAGGGTTTAGGGTTTAGGGTTGGGGTTTAGGGGTTAGGGTAGGGGTTTAGGGTTTGGAGGTTTAAGGTTTGGGGGTCCCATAGGTTTAAGCGTAGATTTGGACTTCCACCCCGCGCCTTGTAGGCTTTAATGTTTAGGGTGTAGGGTTTTCAACGTCTATAGGTTGGGTACTTCTGGGCATATATTAAGTCTAGTTATGTATAAGCCAAAATCATCGCAATAATTCGCAATATCATCATACAGGTCGACCCCCTAACTAATAAGGCTTAACAAACCCTCCTACGCTTTGAGAAGCCCGGATAATCCCCACTGGTCCGTCCTAAGGCCTTCGGACATCTGCCAAATATGTGGGCTAAGACCTATTCTGGGGCTTAGAGCGAAGAGCCTGTAACCCCGATTACCTAAAATTTATTGGTTCTAGCTCCTCATTAGGGGATAGTTGCCTTTCAGCATGCAAGTAACTCAGGGGTTACAGGTAGCGCACATGTAAGAATTCTACAATTTGCTTCGAAGCTGGGGAGTCTCTTGGGATTTCACGATTGGAGGGCTCTATTTGCAGAATGCTGGGAAGTCTACACGATACCCGGTGCTTGATTGGACACGTCATGCGTAGCGTGAAGCTTCTGGATGTGCGGGGTTGTCGACATGCACTTGTAGTCTGGGTCAGCCTCCTGATATGGCCTGTAACGCAAGCCTCGTTTTCTTAACAATAGGGTGTGAGAATGATGAACTTCCCATTGCCAAAGAAAATCCTCAGATAAAGAATTTTTGATTTGAGTAAACCTGCGAATCTTTGTGGACTTGATATACCCTGTACACATAATGGGCGGTCCAGAGGCGCATTTTAAAGCGGTGATAAAAACAAATTCCCAAGTCCGCAATGGCTCGCAATTGAAATCAAAGTAGAAGAATGCAAATGAAACGCCTTTTACTCCTGCTCTTACTCCTACTCGTAGTCGTACTCCAAGACAGCTCAGGCCCCGGAATATTTATCAAGACTTCCAATTTCCCGGACCTTTGTTTCGAGATTGGTCCACCCCCCGGAACTTGTGGGGGGGGGGGCGGGTTAAACGAGCAAATGACATGCTCTTACTCCTGCTCTTACTCTTGTACTCCTACTCTGAGAGAGCTCAGGCCTCAGGTATTTCATTACCATCTAAAACGAGCCTGACGTGAGACCTACGGATACTCCAAAGGGACCATGTTTTTTGCCACCCTAAACCCTAAACCCCATACCTACCCCATGAACTTTGTCCAAATCCTTGAGGCCCCTGGCCTGCTGCCAAGATAGTAGCTACCGAAAGGTCTACCGCCTGAAAAAAAAAGTGTCTATAGGGTTTAGGTTAAGGGTCAAGATTCAAGGTTTGGGGCTTGGGGGTTGGGGTTTAAGGTTTAGGTTTAGGATTTAGGGGTGGGATTGCTTAAGGTGCCATTTACGTACCCCATAAGGTGCTGTGTTGCCATGCTAGAATTTGTGGTCACAACAGTGCCCGGCGGCCCTGTACAATCATCTGTATGTCAAAAGCCGTCCCAGTCTTAGGTTCAGCGTCTACCTGGACCCCAAAAGTATGTAAAATAATGGCCTTTTATGGCTATTATTGGGTGTTTAGGGCTATTGTTTTACATACTTTTGGGGTTTAGGTAGAGCTTCCTAGACCTTACTGTAAGATCCGACTCATGAAGCCCCTACACCCGACACCCCTGAACTCCTAAATCCAAAGCTCTAATCTCTTAAGCACTCAAACCCTATGCCTAAAACACGTAATCCCCAAGCCCCCAAGCCTTCAGCTCCAGCTCAACTCCAAGAGTATGCAGCATAATAGGGTTTAGGGTTTAGGGGTTTTGTTTGATCTACCTTTCAGGTCCAGGCAAACCTTACATCTCAGGCGCCGCAAACCCACACCCCTAAAACCTTGAACGTCTAAAACCTCAAGCCTTGAAGCCTTAGATCCTAAAGCCCTAGACCCCCAAACCCAAAACCCTAAACCCCACAAACCCTAAACCCTAAACCCGTAGACCCCCAAACCCTAAATCCAAAGCCCGGGAATTAGCAAGAGCCTGTGCAGACGAGAGTTGAGCTCGAAGCTCTACGGCCTGTTGGGGTAGCTTGGATCCAGGTCTTCGGATTTAGGGGTTTAGGTTTTAAGGGTTTAGGGTAATGGGTTTTTGGCTTTAATGGTTTAGGGTTCAGGGTTTAGGGCTTGGGGTTTCGGGGGTTTAAGATTTTTTTGTCGGGAATTAAATAGGGTTTTGGGGTTCAGTGTTTAGGGCTTAGGGAGCTTAGGGGGCTTAGGGGGCTGAGGGTTCGGGGTGTAGGGCTTCGTTCAGGCTTAGGGTTTAGAAGCAACTTTGAACACAACGCATCAATATGGAGCCTACAGAATGCCGGAATGCAACATACTATTCCGACCAAGCTAAGCCTCGGGCCCCGGTTTGGGAGGTAGGGTTTGAGGTTCAGGGTTTAGGGCCTATACTGTTCAGGGTTTAGGGCTTAAGGTTGAGGGTTTAGGGCTTAAGGTTTAGGCTTTAGGATTTAAGGTTTAGGGCTCAGGTATGAATGAGAAGGGCGCCCCTAAACCAAACCATCGCCCTTAGGGCTGTCCCTCCGTGCCGCGGGAGGTTCTCAATCTCGGGGTGCCCCAGAAAGCCCCATATGTAGGGATACTGAGGTCCCTAAAGGATTCCTAAAGGATAAGATGGGGGTTTCCAGCAATTACGGGTCCTCTTTTGGCGTTCGGATCATAGTAATTTGGGATAATTTGGGTATCTAAGAGGTCCCATGTTTTCTGTATATTGGTTGTTTTGAGACCTATCCTAAACCCTAAACCCTACACCCTGTGGCACTGCGCTCCTCGGAGCGGCAGCGTTGATCCTGGGTGGGCTTAGGTTAAGGGTTTGAGGCTTCAGGGTTCAGGGGTTTAGGTCATGGGAGGTAGGTGCTGCAAGGCACAGGAGCTTGAATTCTGGGTTTTCCCCCCGTAATGATAACAAGGCACCGCATCGCCTAGAAAGTCATATCCAGAGGAATATGTAAGCTATAGTCTAAACTCCTAGTATCCCCCCCAGCAACCCCTATAATACTCCCCTATATGCTCCCCTTATAACCCCCCATTAAGGAGGTTAGACTAGAGCTATTAGTTGTTGGGAATATGTGTGTTCAGAGGGGAGGGTGGGTTTTAATGTTTGTCGGCGGGTGGGATGATACTTGATTGCAGCTTCAGCTGGTGTAGATGGAGTGAGGATCGCGGGGTTTGGGGCTTAAGGGCTTTGGAGATTAGGGTTTAGGGGTTTGGAGGTTGTGAGTTTAGGATCCTGAATTTGGGTCCCTAAACCCGAAGCCCCTTGGTTTGGGGGCCTGGCGGCTATGATTTCTTGACTTGACTGTTGCTATTTTCCAGACAAAAGGGGCTCCCCAGTATGCACCCCGGCCACTATATTGCTCAATGTAGGGACTCCCCATAACAGGAACGCCCAAATTCTTGGAAAGGTTCAACCATCAACGTATGTATCCCGATAAACTTATACATATAATGTATACATATATATATATATCTCTCTCTCTCTCTCTCTCTCTCGCTTCTCTCTCCACCCTATATTTCTCTTTCCGAATTTTGGAGCACAAAGAAAGGTTGCCAAATCATGCCGCAGTGTCCAACTGCTCCATGGCATTCCGAATGCCTTTCACAGGATGCAGAGAGGCGGGTTGGGGCGAGGTGTCGTCGTAATGCCCACCATCCCTACTACCACTCTGAGCATGTAAACCGTAATAACTCTTTCACAGTGATGGCGTTGGCAATGGAGGCAACATGCCTCCCTTCATTTGTTGGGTTCTTAGTTTCGTGGAATCTGCAAACTGCATGACAAGAAACTGGGATTCCCCACCAATATGTCCTTCACAACTTCCAGGGTTGTACCATTGAGGCTGCACTCTTAAACAGGTTTGCCCATGACCCCCGATGTACCCGTGTCAGTGTGTTGGGCATTTTCACCAGGAGCTTCCGCAGACGGTGCCCCAAATCAACGGATACAACTCCGAGGGCTTAACTCTGCAACCCTTGTATCGAAGCCCCTCATTTTTCAACTGAAGTCATGGGCTCCCCTACCTAGGGGCAAGTAAGGCAGGTTAACGAAAACCTAGGGGAGCAGGTATAGGGAGAGCAGTCAGTAGGGGAACCCAAGACAAAGAGCCGTGCAATAGTTAAGAAAAAGGGAGCCTGACAGATGCTGCCGCAGGTAGTCTAAGGTGGGAATCATGGACACCTAGCATAGGCCCTCAAACCTTACATTATACCTGCTGCATACCTATAAAACTCTACAAAGAAGATGTAGGACCTTCAAAGCGGTCTGCACCCTCTTCTTGTTATGAGGTAGCCGTTCTTCGGTGTGTATACATGCCTGTACAAAGTAGATCCTCATCACAGTCGTAGGTGTCAGGACACAGGGACTAAAGTGACTAAAGTGCATGCCTCCAGGTACAGTAAGAAGTTGAAAGTTTCTGGTTACTTGAATCAAGAGTCCCGATTCTTTCGACTTGTCCGAATGCTCGCCGAGAACCTATGCAATTCACGTTCCGCCTTGCACCTTGAACATTCAAAGCGCTGGCAACCGAAACAAAACCCTCAAACTGTCCCGAGCAAACTCTCGCCTGTAGCTCTGGGAACTTCCGACAGTCCACACTCACAAAAGCGCAAGCCTTGAACCTACTCAGTAGGTTGGCAAGGTTGTCAAGGTTGTCACGGTTCTCAACACCCTGGTATGTTTTGGGGGATTCTAATATGGCACGGCCCCTACTTTCAGGTCACCCCGAAAGAGGGACCACAATTTTGATAAGTTGATTCTTCTGCACAACCATGGCCTTTGCGATCATGACATAAGCTTCGTATCTGCTGCACGAGGACTTCCATTTCCTGCAAGTCACAAAGTGAAATCGCAACGCAGTGTTTATAGGGAGGGCTCAAGATTAGAAAGGTTTGGCTTGGAAAGGTTCTGGGTCGGGGGCTTCCTGGATTGCAGCTTTGAAGTTCAGTGTTCATTGTTTCTGCTTTTGAAGCATTGCCCCATAGCTTGCTTTCCAGCCAGTCAAAAGCCGCTAAACTAGAAGCATAACTGACCAGAATGTACCCCTGAGCTTCCAATTGTGGCCGATGGGGGTGGACCGATTTGTTCTTCGTTGGGGCGCTCTGAGAAAGATGCGGAGCGCCTTAGTAAATCCATTGTGCTGGAAAATCAGGGTTTGCTGACAGAGAGATGGGGTCTTCGGCCGACTCACAACAGGTTTAGGACTTCGGGCTTATAGCATCCAGGTTGGATGCTGGAGTAGCGAGACGCCATAGAGAACATGAGCAAAATCATAGACAGGGAACCCTAGCATGGTTAAATGAGAGTTTCCCAAAAATTGGGCTACCTTATTGGGATCCCCATGATGAGGATTCTAGTATTTTGGGGGCCGATATTGGGATTCCCCCATTTATGGAAGCTACCATAATTCAATGCAATAGGTCTTACGTTACAAAATTTGCAGCTTCCTGCTTAGGAGGACATGAAAAATGGGGTCTAAGGCCTGAATCGTATCTCGGAATTACCCAGAAAACCCAATATGCCCTAAATGATACTTGGATCCGTCATATGACCTAAGGTACAACCCCTGATTAGGGCATATACCCTAAACAAGACTGGGGTCCCCAATATAATATAAAGTATACTTAATCCTCCATTACGGGATACTGGGCTTTCTGGGTACCTGGCAGTTTAGGGACATCTCCAAGGGCTCAGGAGGCTTGGGTTTAGGGTCTACGTGTCGGGCTTGAATCTGGGATGAGGTTTGGGTTTTAGGTTAGATGCTCTGTAATCCTGTAGCATTATCACTGAGAAGGTCGGAAGGTGCAGAAGTTGTTTGGAAACTACCCGCCTGCAAACAATCCAAAACCTAAACCCTAAACCCAAAACCCCTTAACCGCATGAACATGGCTTGGGGCATCCTACAGGTTATAAAAGGAAAATGCTCACAAGGGACTCCTGACATAGCAAGAACTCGGGTCTAGGGACCTGTGAGCTACAAATTAGACTTGACACAAACCACTTGCCACTCTGGACCCAAATCAAAAAAAGCGCAGCTGTTCCCGAACCTCAACGCTTAGCCCTAAACCCTTAGCCCTGGAACCCAAAATCTGCCAGGAGCCTTGTCCGAGGAAGCTTGGGCAACCCTTCCTCCGTATCCATGAGACTTGTCAACCTGTCTTGGCTGCTGTCAGGGTGTAAATTGTTCAACTTCGCATGAGATCCTACCACGAGAAGGGCTCGTTGACATGAGCCATAGTCTAAACTCCTAGTATCCCCCTTAGTAGCCGCTATAGTAGTCCCTTGTATAATTCCCTATGTAACCCTCTTAGAGGAGTTTAGACCCCAAACCCTATGTAATCACCTACATAGCCCCTTTAAGGCGTTTCACTAAAGTACACATAGGTTTGAGGGTGGCCAGGGTCTCTGCCTGCAGAAGAATGCAGATTAAGCGCACCATGCGGTTTAGAGTTTACAGTTTAGGCGGTTTAGGGTTGAGTGCTCCCGAACATGTACGAGAGTGTACGGCTTGACTAGGGCGAAATGCTATCTCTGGCAGGGGAAGCTATCAAATTTGGGAGTCCATCGAAACAACTCTACATGAATACTACATAGGGACACACCCCGTAACCCTAAACCCTAAACCCTAAACCCTTAAACCACTATCTTGAATTAGGGCCCCCAGGCGCCTCCCAGCAATGGCAACTACTGACTAGAAGTAAGCAATGCGTCGCACTAGTAACGTTGGATCCCTATCGTTACCTCTGAGCTCAAGGTCTTAGCCCTTTGAGGACATCCTGAAACCCCAGGTTTTTTATGAGTAAAACCTACACAGCTGTAGGTAACTGGGGCCACAGCATCAAGTTCTTAGTTGTTTGGTCTTGTGAGGCTATGCACTTATGCAGGAAAATCCATTAGCTGGCTGTTCCCTACCTAGACCCCCGCACCCAGAGGATCCTAGGTATCTATATGGTATAAAGTGGGGCTTCTAGACTGGGAATTAATACTATGGTTCAGGACGGTATTCCCTATATAGATAATTAAAATCCTTTGGGCCCTAAGTCTCTAGAACAGCGGCCTTTTTGACAATGATCACTTTTTTGCGCAACGATTCCTCAATTTTTTGATGTCCAACTAACCCTAAGGCTCCAAATTGCCCAATGTAGGTACTATTTATGGGCTTTGGGACCCAATGTAGATACTGTTTATAGACCTAGAGCCCCAGGGTAAGGGGAGTTTTCCGTTTTACGCACAGGCTGTATCGGTCCATGTCTGAAAAGTTTACGGCTAAGGTTTGCGGTTCAACCCTGCGCCCTATACCCGGAACACTAAACCGCGCAAGGTACGGCTGCAACCTGCTCGTTTTGGATGCCTATTATAATTCGGCACCTAATATTTAACCAGCCGTCCTCCCGACTCTGGCAAGCTCCCCCCCATTTTTTTGTTAATTTTGTGGTCGCTCAATAAAACAGGATTCCATCGGTCTTACGAGATACTATAACCAAAAGGAGAATCCTTACATACTTAGGATACGCAGCCACCCTGTCTAAAAGAATACCCAGGATTGCTCCCTCAAGCCCCAAGAATCCACATCCCAAAGCTCTGCCAGGACCCCCCAACCTCTTAATGGAATACTGTGGTCCTAGATTCCTTGTATAACTATTCTTGTATAGGGTATCTCAAGTTAAATTCACCTTGAGATAATTCTCAGGCCCCTGTGTTGCCCTCAACTGAGGTGTATGAATTAGCAGGTATATATTCTCTAGTGGATGGTAGCTGGGAGTCTAGGTACCCTGTCGGCTTGAGAGACTTGAGAGAGTTCGTGGCTTCTGCTGCCAACACGCCGGCTGTGCTGTAGGACAGGATGATGATCGACTGAGCACCTTCCCATGATTCGAGTCCTGCAAACTGTTCCTAAACCCGATACCCTAAACCCAGAATCCTGAGTCAGGGGATGGTCGACCGAAAAATCCTAGGCCCTAAACCCAAACCCTAAACCATGGATCTGTTTATGCAAGCCTTTGCTCTGAAAGCATTACCCACATTACTTGATCCTTTTCCTAAGCTGGAGGAATCGCGGTGGGGCGGGTTTCCGCTAAGCTTGTGCCTGGGCTTCTCTTTCCACATCCTAGCCTTGATCCTCCGCGCCTTTAGCTCGTGAAGGGTTTTGGGTGGCAGTTGTTTGGGCATTTCAGAGACCCTGGACTTATGAGTACTATACTGCAAACCCTAAACCTTTCAATTTCAGATTCGTAGCCCAGGGTCCCAAAAAGGACGGGTATTCTGCTTGGATCACACAGTCTGGAGTCTGGGATTCAGGTCGGAAGCAGCGTTTTTAGGGTTTGAGGTTCAGTATGTAAGATACGAGCTTACTAACCGTAAACCTGAACCCTCAACCCTGAAACCTAAACCCTAAACCCCAAACCCTGAACCCTGAAAAGCTAGGGCTTACCGGGAGATCTTGGTTTACTATGACAATGGTGCAGCGTTGTTTCATCAGGACAGACGTTGGCCCTAGTGCCCCCGTAATAAGCCTCCCCACACACCCCTAGTAATGAATACCCCCTGCCATACTACGGCCCTGTATTGGGATATTTGGTATTGGGGGGAAGGGGGCGGTTTAGGGGAGGGGATTCTTGCATATCGGGAAGCCAAGCTTTCGATTTCGGGCTTTAGGATTTTAACCCCTGGGGCCGCAACTATAAATTTTCTGGGAACCGTAGGTACAGGCATTCCCAACAGAAAAAAGTGAAAAGCAAATTGAGTCCCCTTGTAAGAGGACAGGAGAGCAGTAGTCTCTGTAGTACTCTGTAAGATCCGTGTTTTGGCTTCGACATCAGTTTTTGGGAGTGCATGGTTCCTTCTCCCCTCTGGCGAAAAAGGAACCTCATAGCTGGGGATATGGATTGAAAGCGCAGACTGTGCCCTGAATAGCCCAATCAAGGAAAGGCAAGAAGCTTCACCAGAATTCCAAATACATCTCACAAAGCTCTGCATGCAGAACCGAAACCACAAGCACTAAGACCCAAGCACCCAAAACCCTAAACCTTAAACCATGCCAGGCTCCTCCAGAAGTGAGTCGCGAAGTGAGGTTGTCGAGGACGACAGACGGCCAGGCTTTGGAGACGTGTGCTCCTGCCATTTGGGCACGCAAAACAAAGATCGGGGGTTTGGGGAGCCCTAAACCGTAAACCCTTTTAAGTTTTGGGGAAGTTGGGGCTTTCAGAGTTTTAGGGCATAGGGCTCCAACCTTTGAGGCCGTGGGAGCTTGTCCCGACTAGGGGCCCCTTTGGGGTTACCTAGGGATGTTTAGGGTTTAGGTTACAGAGCTTAGGGATGTTTACTGTCTAGGCTCCCCCAAATTGTGGACATTCTTTTTTGGGGGGGATGGCTCCATGTCACGAATTGATTTTCGATGCTGGGGATCCCATCATGGCTTTGCTGCACCCTTTAAAGAAATATTGAGCACGATATATGAAGGACAACTCGCTTCAACTCCAAGTACGCATCTGCAATTTCCGATGCGATCCATGCGCAGTCCCTCTATGGACTCTATGGGGCTTCTCAAAATCACCTCTATAGGGCAACCCAGCAAAACCCTCACTAAAGAACACCCACGATCCCTTCGGTGTTTGCGGTGCCCAAATTTAGGACACGCCGCATAGAATTTCAACGGAGATCTCCTTGGCTTCCTTTCGGCCCAAAACGCCGGCAAGCTGCTTGCTTTTGCTGTTGCGCAGGGCAGGCGAGGACGGCGGGCACGCAAGCAACATGAGGGGGGTATCTCAAAATGGGAGGCCGTCGGGATCGAGAGACATGCAGGGATCATACGGAGGTCACAATGCAGTTAGCGGGACTGTTTTAGAATACCCACATCCGGGCCGTAGGCAAAAAGCGCGGCCCTGTCCCGCTTGCAGCTAAAGAACGTGCTTACGGGCAGCATAACTGACGTACATGGCTTCCTTTATAAATGTAAATGTGTATATATATATATATGTTGTACGGCCTAGAATGCACGCCCTTCAAACAGCGAAACATGTACCTGAGGCATAAGCTGAGGAAGTTGCTGAGAAGAGCGTCTCATTGGAGGGTTGAGTTTCCAGGGTCTTACAAAGGTCTCAAGCCAAAACATTGCGGCATCTAACATGTTCCGCGCTGCTTGGCAACACCCATGTGAGCTGGACTCAATTTTTTCGTTTTGGAAACGCAGCATATAATCAGGAATTGAGGTACACATACTCAACATCAAGGACCTATGCCCGTAGAAACGCGCCTACATTCTCCTAAAACTAAAAGCACTCCGCATGAGGAGCTGCCTAACCCTGTATCGTAGGTGAACATCCCACCCAGCACTTTTGCGATTATTATACAGGAAGGTGATTATGCTAGGGTCCACTGAAAATCCTGTGTACTGTGATGCCTATTACAGAGTGAAAGGTCCACCTATCCTGTATCCACCCAAAACATGCCCGTAGCAGTCCTCTCATGTAAGGAAATGTTGTGATCCCTGGACTTGGTAGGCGGCTGCAGACTTGAGAGGGTGCTAAGTTCAGTGTTAACGGCGCTCAGACATGAAGAATAATAAGAGGTCCGTCCTACTTGTTTTATATCACCCCTACACTGTCATCCTCAGAGGGGGATTCCCCAAACGTCTCTCCATACTAAGTTTTCCTCTGCCTGTACAGCGGGCCTAAAACAATTAGACAAGAAGGAGTGTGCTCTATTTCTGTAACTGGAATAAAGAGGGAACTGTGCTAGTAGCTGTTCAGGCTTCTAAATTAAAGACAAACTGAAAATTCGTTCCATTGTTCTTCTTATGAAGTATTATTACACATGGGAGAATCTAGTGTCCCGTATCACTATGAAGAATACGATAATACGATGCAAATGTTCAACACAGAACCTGCACTGCTCTTCAGCAATTCATACGATTTCTGACTCCATATTTCAACTCGGCTCAAATATCTGGGCAAAATATTGGGATAATGGAAAAGAAAATGGAAACAACTATAATGGAGAATCAAATGAAAAGAAAATGGAAAATGAAATGGAAACTGGGATTATATAGGGGTTATATTGGGGTTATATAAAAGGTCGCATGGACTAGACAACTGCGGGATGCCTTGTCTCGTTCCGTACTGAGCAGAAGGTAGAATGTGGGTATCTTGCACACCGTGCGTCTGGGGTTCCAAACACCCTGAAGACGACCCAGGCGTGAACACCTTGGGGTTTAGGGTTTCAGGTTTCGGGTTTGGGCTTACTCCCCAATCCCTATACCGAAACTATAAACCCATAGCATAGAAACTTGGGCGCTTGCGCGTAGTGCTCCTGAGTCTTTCGCAGAGGCCTGCGTTCGAAATTGCTCAATGCCTGAGTTGCATAGGCAAGGCTTGGGGTCTGGGGTCTGGAGTGTAGAGTTGGGGGTTTATAGGTTTTTTTTGCAGGACCCTTTCTCCAAGGGCATGCGTGGTTTATAGGATTTAGGCTTAGGAGTTGTTGGGCTTAACTTGGGTTTAGGATTTAAGGTTTGTAGGTCTAAACTGAACCCCAGGTAGAATGGGAGGGGGCCAAAAGGATGATCATCATACTTCTTAATAAGAATCGCGTACCTGGCGCTGCCAAGGCAAGCTGGGAGAATGGATCTATTGTGGTTTTTAAGTTTAGGGTTTAGGGTGCCCCGTAACTCATTCCACATCCTCCTACACACACACACAAAACAAAAAAATGGTTTCAGGTTTAGGGTCTCAACCGAGCTTAGCCCCACCCCATGGCCTGAACGCCACGCACTAACCCCTAAACCCAAAGCCTAAGTCCAAACCCGAAGGCCATAAGCCACTGTAAGCCCCAGAGCCTACTGTAAGCCCGAAGCCCTCAAGAACCGAGTTCAAGGCCCGTCCTTCCCCCAATCAAGCATAGAAGCCCAATACAGCCCCATTTCAAGAGGACAGTGCTCTCTCTAGAGCTCCTTTGGCTTGGGGAAGGGCAAACCCTAAACCATGAACCCTAAACCCTGAAACCTCAACCCTAAACCCGAACCCGAACCTCCCGAGCTCCATGCTTCCGTCAAGCACATATCCAAGCGCATGAAGTCCCATGCCAGGCCTGGGATCTAAGGTTGAGTCTATGGCACCCTAGCAAGGGTTTAGATCTAGGGCTTAGGGTTTAGGTTGTTTAGGGTTTGGGGGGTTTGCCCCTAAACCCTAAACCGCCGGCACTCCTTACAAGTCCTCTTCTAGCTCGAACATCCTTACCATCCTCCTAGGCTTCTAAGGGCCCGCAGTTAGGATTTGGGAAGGCCCATGTTACCCATGTGGGACCTTAGATTGGGTCTGGTAGTGTATATATGGATATAGGCATAAGGACATACAGGCGTGTGTAGATATGTATGTATATAATATATAATATAGATATAGGGTTTAGGGTTCGGGGCTCCTGTGCAATTCTTTTGCAGATTTGGTATTGCTTTTGGGTTAGGCTTCTTATTGCTATTGACATCCCTCCACAAAGTACTACGTTGGAGGGTGTGGGCAGACCTTTGGATTTGAGGTCAGCATTCAGGGCTTAGGATTCAAAATTCCTCTAAACCCTAAACACTGAGACCCTAAACCCATAAACCCTAAAAGCCTAAAGCCTAACCGCCCTAAAGAGTCTAGAATGTAGGGCCTTTAACCCTAGTATTTGGGATATGGAGGGCTGGCGCTTCAGATGCAGGCGGTGGGGATATAGGCTCTGGGCTAGAGTTTAGGGATGATGCTAAGGGTTTAGGGTTACGGGTGTAGGGTTCAGGATTTGGGTGTATAGTGGTCACACAGTCTAGAGGGGCACTGGACATTCAGAAAGGACAGAACAGGCTTGCTCAAGTTCATGAATTCTCTTCAGGGCGGAGTACTACGAAGACCTCTATAGGATTTGAGGTTTGTAGAGCTGCAAACAAGGTATAGGATGAATGTTGGGATTTCTGCCAATGAAGGAAAATGTGCCGGCGGAAGAGGAGTGGGTTATAAGGACGACAACGCAGGATTGTACAGGGACTAGTAGAAAGATCCATTACTAGCAAACAGCAAGTGAATCCTGTTGGCAAACACTGCATAGGAACTGAATAAGATGCACGTTGTAGTTTCCCGAAATAGGGGGGGATGCAATATAGACCCCAAAATACCATAGCCCTTATTATGGGGACCCCTAATTTTGGAAAACTACCACATCATCAAAAGTAACCGACTTGGGAGTTTTGGGAGTGGCCACTGTCAGTGCAGGGTAGCTCTGAAAAAGCCTGCGGAAGTCTGGCATTTGCGCTGCTGATCGGGAATTCAAGCTTCTGCATCACGGATTCATGGCGTGACAGCCATCGAATGGCATCTGAGACTTGTCCACTTTGGCCCAAACGCTATAAACCCTAAACCATTCACTTTGGTGTGTAGTAGACAAGGCAGTGTTGGAGGTGGAGGGCTGGAGTGCTTCCGAACAATTATACATGTTTCTGTTAGAAAGATTCTGGGCCTTTTTTTGGATGGACAAAGGGACAAAGCTATGATTAAGCAAAGTTGATTGTCGCAACAGGCAGAATGGTCACCTATACTTTTCCTGGCTTCTGTCAGTGCGATTAATGTACTGTTTCTGGGTAGTGCCCTAAGAAGCGCGACATGCTTCAAGCCCCAAGAAGTTGTACACGGCAACTGCAGACCAAACAACAAAAGGAAAAGAACAACGGTTGATTAGGCGCTCATACCGCGCTGCTACTTTCGAAGGGTATAGGAAGGGAATGCACTTGTGCAACATACCCTTGCTCACAGGCAGCTTTACCTGGCAAATCTCAGGACGTAGCTCGAAGTCTCATTGCGGTGTACGCCCGAGGTGCCCTGCAGGTAAGCCGTGACCTGAGCATTGCCAAGGAAACAGGGTTTAGGGCTTAAGGCCTATACAGCTAGAATGGAGGCTTGTGCGAGAAATCTGATGTGCTGTAAGGGCCAAGACAACAAAACATCAGGGTTCTGTGAACTCGTACCTCATATATCTTCATATATATATATATATATAGAGTTTTTCTTAAGTAGATAGAATATGGGATATATGGGGATCTTATTATAACATACGCAAAGCCATATTCTATCTACTTAAGGGGACTACATAGACACACACGCGGAAGCCCTCATTTATGGCCTAGTCCCTTTGCAGTGCTTTGCACCCACGGCCGCCCATCTTGACCACCTAATATTTGATCTTGGCGCTGATTGGGGACACAATTTTATGAAGCCTGTCTTTCTACACAACCCTAAGCCCTAGACCCTACACAAAAGCAGGCAGAGTTTAGGGTTCAGGGCGAAAGGATTATGAGGTCCTCCTCTTCAACCCCTTCAGGGATGTGCAAACAGCTGCCCTGTACTCAAAGACCCTTCGCGGATATCTAGTTGGACGCCTGGGAGCCTAAACCCCAATCCCACCCTGAAGCTGAATTTCCACACCCCTACATCCCGAAACCCCACGACTTTCCACCCTACAAACCCAAAACAACATCAAGCTTACCTGGACCCTATGAGACCTGCCCTTTCAACTGTGTATTTCTGGCATATATACTATACACAGATACGCCCTCCCCCCCCGCCACCCACCTCTCCCAACAAAAAAAAGAGAAACAACAACAAACAATGTTCCATGGGATCCAGGTATACAACCCTAAGCGCTAAACGCTTAACCTACACCAGGGCGGTGACCAGAGCAACGTCCACACAGGGCGTGATGGAGACGTAACTGCTGGGCTTGGTCGGACCTTTCGCAGCGCGCCGCGCAGTTTACTTCGAGGGGCTGGGGATTTTGCGGGGAAGCAGTTTAAAGCTTAAGGGTTCCCTAGGGATCCAAATAGCGCAAGGTAGGTCATAGCTACAGACTTTAGGGCCCTGTTAGGTATTTGTATACTTGGACCTCGAGGGATTGAGTAAGCACGTCGGGTTTGGTGTAGGGTTCGGAACTTAGGGTTTGGGTTCAAAGATTACTTACTGTTTACGGCTTGGGATAAGTGTTTAGGGCTGTGGGTTTAGGGTTTGGCCGTTAGATTGGGACAATAATCAACCGGGTTCCGTTGATACATGGGGGTAAGCCTGGACGACCCTGCATACCAGCAATGCATGGAATGATTGTAGTGAATCCAACCCCTCCCCCTCGGCTACCAGCTGCCTAGCCCAAACATTCCAGCACAAGATATGTCACATAAGACAAAGAAATGCAGCTTTACACTCTGAACTCTAACATTATACCTAAACCCTAAACCCTAAACCCCTAAGATACCTAAACCCTAAACCCTAAACCCCCAAGAGGCATAGTTTAGGATCATCTACATTTGTAGGATTGCTATTGAAGGCCAGGATGCAGCCCTAAGGATGCGAACGAACCCTTCCGGTGAAAGGGATTACTTCCAAGACTGACCTAATTAGAGTGGATACTAAAAATCCTGCATGACCCTAAGTACCATATACCTTGGGAATTATAGTACTATGTATATATTAAGGTCATGCCGGATTTGTAGTATCAACAGTAGGGTAGGTTTGGGGGCCTAAAAGAAACATGTTCTTGATGGATCTAGAAGGATTATAGCGGGTTGAAGGGCAGCAACAGCAAATCTCACATTTTCAAACCTACCCGTGGGTCCAGTTTCATACTACGACCGTAATCCCTGTACAGCCTGACATCACCCCCTATGTCGCTGCAGCCACCCCTGCTCCACAGTGCACTTCCTAAACCGTAAACCCTACCTGAACCCCAAAAGTACGTAAAATAATGGCCTTAGGACTATTTATTAGGGGTTTGGGGCTATTATTTTACATACTTTGGGGGTTTAGGTATACACCCTGGACTGTATTTAGATGGCCTTGAAATTGGCTTCACAAGTTGGTCAAACCCAAATAAGCCTGGAGGTGCAGAACAGCCGCGCTACAAACAAGCAACTACTTTCTGCTGCCCGGTAGGGCATATGAGAGTATTTCGGGATTATATAGGGATAATATTCCCTTATTCCCTACTAACCACCAGTAAGACTGAACACTGGGCCCTGAAGCTTTGCATAGCTTATCGATCTGAGTGTTTCCTAGATATTCCTGCGGGCTAAGCCCCCCTAAACCCTAAACCCTAGAAGGGTCTGGGGATCATATGAGCTAGTGTCTAAACTCCCAGTATCCCCATTAATAACCCCTATAATAGTCCCCTATATAACCCCCTATATAAGCCCCTGTAAGGAGTTTAGATTATGGTACATATGCTTCTATTGGCCTCCTTCGGCTCCTATTGAATCCACAAGGACTTGCTCAGTCTAGCTTTCAAGAGAAAAGGAAGGGCGAGGTCGTCGGCCTTTACGTGAAGCGGCCTGGTGTTGAAAACCTAGTAAAAGACATTACACTCTAATTAACATCATAGAAAACCTCTTCAGAATCAATTACAAATGAATCTGACATAAACCTTCCCTAGAATCTTTCCGGCAAAACAAACTTTACTGTATTGGGGACCCCCCTAAATCGAAAAGGGTGTCCAGAATATTTGTCGAGACTTTACTTTATTGGGGGCCCCCGCTCTAATCGGGATTCAACATTAGTAGTAGTAGTAGTAGTAGTAGTAGTTTTACTACTACGATTATTTTGATTTCTATTATCAGTACTTTGAGTTACCATTATTATTTGCACTATAGTAGTACTATTAATAGTGTTGTCCCTTTTGGGAGGGCTCCATGAAGGGGGTTCCTTGCCTAGCGGAGGCTAGATGGTTTGTGTGTCTCCTTTTTGCTTGGAGGGGCCCACACTAATCCGGCTCCCAGGTTAATAAGTATAACTCGAAAAGGATGATAATCGCTGCAAAGCCCGACTCGGAGCTCAACGTTCCTTTGTTTAGGTGGTGCAGGGTTTAGGGTTAAGATTTAGGGTTTAGGGTTTGGAGAGGAAAATGACATCAGCGGAGGATACTGTGCGCCCCGAGCACTTGATCGCTACAGCCGCCCAGAATTAGATGGAAAGGAATGACTGGTACCCCATGTACCCCAAACCCCAAGCCCCTAAACTTCTACACCCTAAACCCTAAACCCTAAAGGACCACAAATCTTCCATTATAGGGAGCACCACCGTGGATCGACCCTATAGGCAGAGACGGAATTCAAGACCGAACCCTCATAAATTGGAAATTCTAAGCTAGGGACTGTTTTGGGTCTATATAGGGAAAATGGAAAAGAACATGGAAGCTACTATAGTATATTGGGGTTATATTGGGATTATATAGTGAACTCTATAATACTATAGTTATGGATGCTTTCTAGGTTTAGGGTTTAGGGTAGCACTCCAAAGCTTCATACACTTCGGAAGCCTAAACCAAAGGCGCCTTGTCGGACATCTTCTGTCACAAGAGCCAGCTGCAAAGCTCGAAGTGCCTAGTTTAGTGTTCAGGGCTTGAACAAGATAAACCCAAGGGTTAAGGGTTCAGGGTTTTAGAGTTAGGGTTATGGGGTGTATGGATTACCAGCTTCAGGGCTTAGGGCTCTTCTTTGTACCCCCAGGGTCTGCAACCTGCTTAGTTCGGGTATTCGCAACCCAAAAGCAAGGGCACAAGCCTTAAGGGTTTCATTTTACAGTCCTTGACCCAAGGGCACCCAGAGGAAAAGCCCTGAGAATCCTGCCATGTCATGAGGCAACACGAACCAAAAAATGAAGGACTGTTGCTAGGGATCCACTTCGCACGGGGATGGAATTCGGGCATGATGCTTTGATCGTTGCAAAGGTTGGTAACACCTGGGGTTAAGCATTGAGGGTTTAAGGGTCAGGGTCTAGGTTGGGGTTTTGGGAGGGTAGGGTTTTGATGGTTTAGGGTTAAACCTAAACCCTAAACCTTAAACCGCTAGGGTGGGTTTTGAGGTGTAGGGTCGGATCTAGGGTTTGACTTCAGGTGTAGGGTTCAGGTAGCATGGTTCCTGGTCCCAAGCCTCCCCAAATAGGGTTTAGGGGTTCAGGGTTTAGGGGTTTCATGTTTAGGTTTCAAGGTCTTGTGCCAAAGTCATCTGCGCCATAACTGGTCCCTTACTGCGATTCTGTTGCAGGTCACACATGTTTTCCTGTCTTCCTTCTTGGATCAGTATAGTAGACACAAAAACCACATCCAAAAAACAACCAGATCATCTCCCTTGAATCAGATGTTGGACTCAAAATTACAGCTTTATCTGTGTTAGGTTCTTGCAACAAGCAGATTCCTTATAAGCCTTATGCGACAAGACGAATACGCAATTCTTGAGGTCCCTGCAACTGAAATTTGCACTGACCGGATGAGCCTTTCTCCTTCAAAGAGAATGCTGATCTCATCCGCTCGCCCTAACTTAGGAAGACCCTTTGCTGACATTCGCTGCAATGATACGAAGCAATCAAGTTTTGAGCGGGCGGAATCGGAAGACGAGGGCTGAGCCCACATGTGCCTCAAGCCCTTTACTGCACTGGGGGACGCGATTCCGATGAATGCTAAGCTGGGAACAGTTCTTTCCAAGAAGTGCACGACTTTCAGGATGTGCGGTGCCTGAGGGTTTAGGGCTTGCATGGTGCTTGGATTTCTGTTGGGGGGGCTTGGTATGGGGCTTTAAAACCTGTCTAGTGCGAAGGCATCAGGCACAAGAGATGCGATGCCTGACGCGCCTAGCTAGGCTGAATCATGTAGGGGTATCTCGGGTGAAATAGGGAGCAATTGCATTATTTAAGTCGAATTGTTTGGTTAAAATGGTTCCACGAGGAATGCCCAAAACCCAGGGTCACCCTTGCACATGAAAGTGGGATAATCCTTGTCCTAGGCCCGGGCCTGCCAAAAAGGATCCCATGCTTTGGAAACCCTACTGGATGGGACTGAACAATAAAAAAACAATTTTGATGTCTATATATACACCCCATACCAGAACTGTACAAGGTGTCTAGGACCACAACATCAGTAATCACGTAAGACTTTGCATTACGTCTCGTTCACATCCGCTCTTACTCGGGGCCTGCAGGGCCCTTACCAGCCCAGTGCAATCAGTACTCGAAGTTCCATGTGCTCTTATCCCGAAACCCATTGTCATAGCTAACAGGTACTCATAATTGTCCCACGGCGAGAACGACACCTGAGCTCTCAGGTCTGTTGCCACGTGTTATTGTGTGTGCAGATCTAGACATGTCGCGCGGCGAGAACAACCTCACCAACATCAACCACCTGCGCTGACAACTGATTAGGCTAGTTCAGATTTTGTGCATCCTTGCAATGGATTGAACTCAAAACCCTAAACCCGACTTTCACGGCTGACGTTGAGAAGGGCCGGTTCCTAGACCACTGAAGGCTAAAACGCTCACAAATGGTAATCTTCTCTTTAGGGGGATGTTTAAGGCTTGCTTCTTGTTAGGCAGGGAAAGAAGATGTTGCTTCTGGCTACAGTAGGAGCTGGAGCAAGGTACACAAGCCCACTAAGGCTGGGTGAACCTGCAAGTGAGCTTCGCAAGGTTAGATAAGCCCATATAGGGATGCCTGGGTCGGGAGGGGTGTATCGGGATGGTTGCATGTCTTGGCAGTGCAGAGGCATGGACAGACTACACGCTTCCAAAATGGTAAGCACAGTCTCATCTCCTGTTTACTTTCAGCAGCCTTTGTTTTTGTGGATTTGGGGAAAGAAGCGTCCCGTGCCATTCATTCAGCCTAAACATCCCACTTTGCAGATACATACGAGACAGCGTCTCCGCTCATAGAGCTCGTGAACCCTTCGCCCCAAATCCTGTGAGCCTCTGCAACGACACACAGCCCATCCAGTGTTATCCCGCTAGACCCAAAACAACAACTGTCTTTAATAGTTCCTTGGGGTTAACCACACAGAATTAAGTCCTCAGGGGGATAAAGTCCAAGAAACGTTCAGAATTTGACTCAAGACTTCCTTGTGCAATTGCTCCTCCGCAGAACGGGCCTGCGACCAAAAGGGCACTTCTAACTTGCAGGGACATATAGAAATTTCATATTTGTTAGAATATATGTCTAAGGATACTGGGGTATGTACGGATGTATAAGGACTTAGGCATGTACGGATATAAAGGGAATTATCGGGGTATGTAATTAGGGATGTATAGAGGTAAATAGAGGTATGTAGGTATATGTATATATATATACGGATTTATGGGTATATGGGGATAGAATAGAATAGTGAATAATCATATGGAAAACATACCCCTTGACATGGAAACTGGGTTTATAGAGATTTGGGCGTCTAGGGTTCATCAAAAATTATAACCCCTTCCAAGTTCACCAAACCCCAAACCCTAAACCCCAGTAAGCCATCAAGTGTCTTAGTTAACCTTGATGTGAGCCTACTACTTACTGAAACAACCTGAGTAGTGTTTTTTTGGTGGTTGAACCTAGTAAGATTATATTCCTTATATAAAATACTATACCCCAAAGGGAGGATAGAATCTTACCCTATATTNNCAAATAAAATACTACTCACCTGACCTTCCAAGAGGGGTCTGGAATCTAGGTTTAGGGTATCGCTCCTGAGCCTTTCTCTTCGTGAGCTGTTGGCAGTAGCAACTCCGTTTGGAAGGTAAAACTTGGTGGGGTTCCAGAAATTCAGTTGCCTTTTTTTTGGGAAACTCTAAAATGGATGATATGTTGGGGTCACTATAACGTTGGCCCCATTCACAGAAACTACTCCAGTCTCACCGTACCAGGTCTCGAATGCCACAAATCTGAAGACAAAACTACCTGGGGGGGGGGGGGGGGNNTAGAAAGATTTTCGTAAGCAAATTTACACTTGGGATAACTGGTTACATACGACCCTCCGAAAGTTAAACACAACGGAGGACCCTAGTCTTGCCGCGAACTGTCCCCAAAGATGTTGCGGTTTCAGGATTTAGGGTTTTAGGG
>CAJNIZ010026469.1:0-12637 GCA_905231905.1 Symbiodinium pilosum | reverse complement strand
TAGGGTTCAGGGTTTAGGTGGGGGTATAGTGGGGTATAGTGGAGAATTAAAGGCAAAAGAAAATGGAAGGTGACACGGAAAGTGCTATACGGACTTAGGGTTAAGGCTCTCATCGGTTTGGCCTTGGGTTATGGCTTGGGCTATGCAGGACTTAGGATGTAAGCTTTAGGTCTGGGGTTTAGAAGTTTAGTCTTACTCAAGGACGTGTTGCAGTCCTGGCGTTTCTTTGGGTTTAGGTTTTCGGATGCTGGCGCCTTGGCGGGCTGATGTGTAGGGGTATGCACAAAAAGGGGTTTTGTTCAGGAGCCAAGGTCTAGAGAATATGTAGGATATTTAGGGGAGGGTATTAGTTCGGGCTTCATATAGAGTTTACCAAGCTACTGATACGAACTATGTTAATACTCATATAGGATATCCAGGCCGGACATTTTAGACAAAGAGCTCTCAGGGAGAACGATGATAGGAGCTCTTAGTCTACAGGTAATACCAACGCTGGGCCCAGAAGTCTATAAACAAGGTCCACGTTGGGGCGCTTGGAACCTTAGTGGATGATAGGGGTTCCTGCTGGAGATATGGTGATGATCACGAGAAATTCACGGATACCCTGCGCATGGAGGCAAGCTTGGGCCACTTTATGCACCCTGTACCTTGGAGATTATAGGGTTTAGGGTTTAGTGTATTGGGCATCAACCTGGTGCACGATTGCCTCCATCCAAGCTCAGGCTGCGCAGGTCGGCTTGAGTTTCACACTGGAAGGCGCGTCAAAAGACGAAGGCGTTAAGCTCGACCGTGCGTGCAAAAGCCAATGTGTAAACCTAGATACTTGCCAATCTATGTTCAAGGTCTATTTGAGGTAAACTATGCCTTAGTTGTACAGGGGGTCCAGGACCGTATTATTGGCAATTATCTAGTCCCCTGTATTACTGGTGTTGCTGATAGACGCTGGGTGCAGATAGCTGCCCTCAGTGCTCTTTGCCCACACTGTTAGGCAGCCATTTCAGACCCCTGGGACAGTGTCAAAATTAGCTCCGCACTATAGTCCAATAATAACCCCTATATTTAAGGCTTATGTACTTCTCCCTACTATTAAAGGCGATCAATGTTGATAGATTTCTTTGGGGTCTTCGGGTTGGGACGAAGAACCTGCGCGTTCTGCTGCGTAATCCTTTCCAGATGAGGGGGCCAGCGGCAAGGGCCACCCTAAACCCAGACAAGCTAAATTTCATGGCTTAGGGCTTAGGGATCCAAACCCTAGCGTGCAATCCTTCAGAGTGCAAAGGATGCCTTGCTTATACAAGGCGGTTTTGTGGAGCTGCAAAAGGATTTGTAAGCTGTATGTATATGTGTTGCTCTCAAATGATAGCCATATTAACATATTCTCCTTCCCCTGCAGCCTACGCCCCGAACTCTGCACTGAAAACCTAAGCCCCTCAACTCCTTCAACTCTAACGCCTATATCCAAAACCACTAAACCTTCCATCCAGCGCGTCCACTCAAAGAATCCCTCCTTTGAAGAGGGCCACCCTCATACTCAATGAGTGAGTACGTTGATCCGGTGCTGCTTTTGTCAGTTCTTTGCCGCCACTGCCACTTCAGGCCCTGGGTTCAGGCTCAGACACGATGGTCTGGGCCAGAATTTGTTCATCTACCCCATGGCTCGTCTAAACCCTAAGGGTTTGTCATTTACTCACAGCTTCATTAGTCATAGCGTTTCATTGTGAGGCCAATCCTTCATCTGAACACTCCTGGACTCCGCAGCCTTCTCCAAAAGGATGAACACTGGGGCGACCGGTGGGGATGTGGTTTGTGAGCTTGAAGCTCAACAGTTTATTCCGGCGTCCTTGACGTATACCTTGCGTCCTTCGCCCTTGTATTGCAGTAACCGTTGGAACAATGCGTAACAGGAGTTATAAGAGCCCCTTCAACACAACATAACCTTTTAAGGACAGTGACTGTAGGGGGGAATGACCAAACGTATACCTCAACAAACGGACCATCAACAATGGGAAGGATGCCCTAAACCCTAACCCAGCATGACCTGGTTGACTACGCACATGTTTACTTTTCACAAGCAAGGGTGCCTAGCCAGGGCCCTGACAACAATGATCCCATCATTCTGTCGATGTTGTTGCAACCACAAGTTCAAAATCCCCCCGCAATTGTCTGAGCTTAGTGGCGGTTAGTAGGGAACAAGGGGATATGTTATGTACGGATTATATTGGGACCATATTCCTTTATTCCCTTTATTCCCTCCCCCCCCGGTAGGCTAAGCCCTTAACCCAGTTGGGGCCCTGACTTGAGTAGGATCTCGTACATCGGGTCGTCCTGCAGAAGTCACGGGTTTACGTTTGTTTGGGGCGTCAAGGACCAGGGAGGTCATGCTAGGATGATTTGCGGGACCATGTATGGTATATTGTAAAGCTTCGAGGGCATGAAGCTTGAGGTGACGGACCGTCACTGGCCAAGAGCCAAGGAGTTTGTCGGAGAGTTCACCAAATTCGGAGCTGCACCCGATTAATGTCTAGGCAGGCCAGGGTAGTTGTTGACTCTACTAGAGCCTGTGCTTACTCTTACCAGGCAGGTTTAGACCTATTCTAAGCGGGGTTCAAACACCAGTTCTGATAAAAAATACCAGATGCAGGCACCCTGAGTGATTCAAGAACCCTTCGACGAACTCAAATGCTTCATGACGAATGGTAGGCCCCGTATCATCGCTCCTTGATAACAAACAGCATGATTATAGGATAGGCGAGGCTGATGACGTCGGAATCCGCTGGTCATTCCCACACGGCTCTAAGGTCCTTATATCCTGATTGTAACAGCTGCAACTACATGCTACTCTCTAGATCATATATCCGCACATGTCCCTACATGTTGATATATCCTTATATGCCTTGTTATATACCCGCATCTCTCATGCCCCTGCAAACCCTTTTAAGAAACTCTGGTTTCCTAATCGCCTGGTTCTAGGCGAGACATTTTTCGGGCCATCTAACTTCATGACTCTACGTAACCTGTTAAGCCCTAAGCCCCAAAACCTTACAACGCTCAAGTGTACAGCTCTGGAACCCCAAACGCTGGAAATGCAAATCAAGAATACCCTAAATTCCCCAACCCGCAACCGCAGCAACCTGTACATGAGCTGTAGTCTAAACCCCTAGTATCCCCCTTATTTAGTAGCCCCTATAATACTCCTCTTTATAATGCCCTATATGACCCCCTTTAAGGAGTTTAGACCATAGCTCATGTTTCTCAAGCTTTTGGCCTTACGAAGCCCATATTGCGAGCTTCAGGGTCAGGTGGAGTTGTCGAGCCTGCAGATATGGATAAACATGTAATGAACCCTTAGGGTTTAGGGATTAGGGTAAGCCCCGAACCCTAGACCCTAAGCAGAGCAGAAGAGACTTTCGTCCTCGATGTGGTCACAAAACTGCGCCGGTGTAAGCTCCTCGTTTTCGATGACTCCACTCCTTAACGGTATAAGGAGTTAGGGCTTAGGGATTCAGAGTATGGGGTTAAGCTCAGGCAAAGTACTGAGGCATAGGCAGCCTGGAAAGTGAAAGTGGTGTTTGATTGTACGAATTCTGGGTGCTGGACGTGCCCTGAGACTGAGGTTGTGGTACAATGCTGATGCCACAGGTGATTCCACCCACCTAGCAGAAATATCTTGAAACGCCAATAGGATGGCCATCCGGCGTCGGGGGCACTATTCGTGGATGGGGGAGAGTACAACAGATTATAAATTATACGGACCAACAAAGATTATGAGGGCCGGAGAAGAATATAAAAAGGCACTTGGGGATTCCTCTTTTCAAGCTCCTTGTCATCAACCACCAGAAGGTACTTGAATGCACTCGCAGGGATACTCCACAACAAAGCTTTTGCTTTGGTTCGTTGTTCTTTATAACGTACATATAAATCTGTATACCTCGTCTAATGCGCTAGCATGTTACATTGTGTAGTTGGGTCAGAGGCCGGTTTCAGCATCATTGGTCTTGAGATACTTTGAGCCTTGCTAAGGACACAGACATGCGGCGTTATGATCAGCCGGGTTTGGGGTTTAGGGCACGGACAGGCATGGGTATTATCAAAAAAGATAACCACGGCGGAGCGGGGGACTTCTCTCACACGAGAAATCACCCACATCCTTTTCTCTCTTGAAACCATAGGAACCCCTGCATCCTGCTGTCATAAGCTCTTAGAGCGTGTAGCGTAAGGAAGCCCGCTGAGGACGCCGCAAGTGGTCGAAGGACGAGATCCTGGTACTTGCTCTCAGGGGGGTACGTGGAGTGGCGTGCAGGGGCCTATGTTTGTGTGCTTGGGCTGTTCTTCAAACTTGTTGAGACTCTGGCCACTCCCACCGCCTTTTTTTGGAGATACTGCTTTGTTGGTGTTTTAAGGAGCCATGGAAAGTACGATAGGAATCAGGGATGATAGGATGCATCACCTAGCGACCGGGCTTTCAGGAAATGGGGGCGGGCATGGCCTGCTCTTGCTCGGGCTCCTACATGGGCTTTGCATCTAGCATGTCCTATCTCATCATGCTTGCGGGTTCCAAGGTGGCAAGGGTTATGCTGCTCAGGAGCCCTGAAGGAGCCTAGAAAACGATTGATCGGAAGACCACCAGGCTACCTTTTTGCAGTATGCACATGCCTGGAAGTTCTCCACAAAATTCTAACCTTAAAACCCAAACCCTATAAACCTTAAACCCTATAAACCTTATGAAGCCTATAAATGTATATCTTATAACCTTTATACATTTATAGATCTGAAACCCTGAACGCTAAATCCTATAAGCCAAGAATTAGGGATCCTTACTTCACCCTGCCAAACCATTTCCCACGGTTTGACTATGGCTAACCCTAAGGGTTCGAGTACCTAATAATTACATACTTACCCAAAACTTGTACTAAAATTGTTATTACCCCAAACCCAAGTACCTAATTATTGGGTACCTGGACCCTCTGGGTAGTTTACTGGAGAAGCAGCTACCTTCACTGTCTTTGGCCCAGGCGCCAGTTCCGCTTCAGCCGGAAGAAGGCTTTGTCCTGGACTAGGGTTATAGGATTAAAGTTCAGTACTGCCCCCCCTCAGTAACAGTTGGATAATAACTATAATATGGTTATATATAGCCCTTACTAGGACCCCTAATATAGACTGTTACTGGGTGGGGCAGTACCCAAGATTAAGGGTTTAGGATTTAGGGTTTTGGGTTGATGAAGGCGGAGGGTTAGGGTTTCACGCTACCCGGTCTGCGGAAAGGAGACAAGTAGCTCTACCGTTGTCGCTGTCATATGAGGACAGCTTCCTGCTTACACTTGTTCCTCCTTTTAAACAATTGCACTCCCATTGCTGGTACGATGGCGGGATCGCATGTGAATTGGGAAAGAGGGCTTGCTGCTACTCTGAAGGTTATTCGTGGTTACGATCAGCCGGGGTTTGTACTTCTGTCCTGGCTTCACTTCTCCTGAGTAAAGTTGCGTTAGCTATACTGGGGATATAGTTCCAGGAGCAGCAAGTAATTAGGCTGCAAATTTACTGCCACCGAGCCTCCACTTTTCAAGCTCTGCAACCCTACACCCTACACTCGACCTGGACCTTAAGAGTACGTAGAGTAATGGCCTTGTTGACCATATTTAGGGCTCGGGATTGGGTAAGGCCTTTGCACCGTTGATGCCAAGCGTCGCATCGACGGATGTCTTGGTCCAAATCGTCCAGCAAGTCGTGGAGCATCCTCGCTTCACATGTGAGGAGCGTTATGGATGATAGGGAGTCCCGTCTCATGACTGGCTAGGGTCGATTTCAAGAAACTTCCACGTGCCACTTGCTAGACGTCCTTGATTTATCACCTGTGGCTTTCTTTGTGAAAGGCACGTCAGACACACAAGTAGGCAACTTGCGAAACCCTACCGCTGTATATAGAATGTGTTATATAACGGACTATACTAGAGTATGACCTGGATAGGGTTTCGCGCTACAACGAGAACCAAGTTACGAGGCCGAGGCTGGTACTAAATTCGCCTGCTCGCTTTCCTATGGTTCTGACACATCAGAGGCCCGAGTCCCTAAGACAGTTACCATTTGGGTTACACAAACGCGCGTTGTTCTAGGGTTTTGACTCATCAGAGGCCCGAATCCCTGCGACAGTTGCGGCTCAGGCAAAGAATGGTCGTCTCTCAAGGTTCAGCACGTTGAAAAACCAAAAACCAACAACCCGAAGCAAAGGCCGTATGATCAGCAGGTCCTGCAAACACGAACCCTAAACTGCTGACCCTCATCCCACTATGTCTTTAGATCGACTTCACACTCGGACTTTTGAGTTGGGGAATGCATGAAACCTCGCCGGATTCTCTAGAACTACACCCGAGATGTTCGTCATGTGTGGGTGTGACAAGGACTGGTGCATATGACGTCAGGAACATAGCGCACCAGTGCACAAGCCCGAGTGATTGCCAATACCATTCCTCGATTTATGTTTTAGGGTTTAGGGCTTAGGGTTCAACATGCTAAGGATAGTTTCACAACAGGTTACCCAAGACTCACTTCCACTTATCAAGGCCTTAAGTCCCAAACCCGGACACTGAACCCAAAGCTTAAGCACTCCAAACACATAGACCCTAAACCCCACCCCTAGGGATCCAAGCATACAAGGAATACCTACTGTGGGCCGTAACGTTTGCAAATATTTCCTGTATTGGGCTACTTGGATCCCTAAGTCCTGAAACCTTAAACCCTAATCTAGAGCTTTCACGTCCGGTGACCTGAGCTCGTAATCTTCCTTCCGCTCTGTCTCGTCAATGTCCTGCACACCAAGCTTGAGCGAGATTCAGAGTTTAGGGTTTGGGATTCGCAGCAGGGGTCCTTCGGGCTTTAGGGTCCCAGGGCATATGATTCCCAGTGTTTGGGGACATCGTCTGAACCCTTTACTATAAATATTACACCTATGAACCCTCCCTAAGCCCTAGAGCCCGAAACCCCAAACCCTGTAGAGAACCTATAAACCCTACGCATGTTTAAAGGCCCACAGAGACCGAATCCCGCGCTTGTGGTGCTTAAACCCTAAACCCTAACCCCACCCATGAACAGTCTAGCATACGGATAATATTGAGGGCTATACGTGAGCTATAGTCTAACTCCTAGTATCCCCCTTAGTAACCCCTACAGTAGTCTCCTATTTAATCCCCTATAGAACTCTCTTTAAGGAGTTTAGACTATGGCTCATATAACATCTTATAATTCTTATCCAAATGATAAATAATGAGTGCGGGCAGTACCCAAAATACAGTCAATAATCTGTATCACTAATAGTTGGTAGGGACATACTAAACAACCAGAAGGGACCCTCATGTCAACACTTGCAGTAATGGTCCCTTGGTAGGGCCATTTTTCACAGTAGCTCATTATCGGGTTGGGGTCTGAATTTTTAGGCGTACTTGGAAGCTCAGGGGGGGACTTAGTAAGTAGGTCAAGAATGGGGATAACTGTGGTTATTGTGCGGCTTGACCTCCCCTTCCCTCCCAGTAGGGATCAGCCATCCCACTGGTACCAGCCCCATCAGGCTCTGTAACTTAAACCAATTATGCATTGCGGGCCCTCGACTACCTTATGCTTAGCACCGAATGTGGGGATAAAACCCCAGAGTAGTCCTCGTGCAATTGCCCGTTAAGACCCCCTCTAATCCGTTCACCCATCCCCTGCCCATTCCCTCCTCCTCATAATAGACCCCCCCGCCCTACCTCTATGGGCTATTAGACCTTTAGGGTACCTTAATCTACCCTTAATAGGGTCCTAATAGGGAATTTTAGGGTCTAATAGCCCATGGTGGTACTCACCTAGTGTAACAATGCGAGGAGTATTCTTTGCTACTGCGGTGGGGAGGTCATTCCTGCTGGGGATGAAGCACCAGGGAGCTGCATGAACCCTAGGCCCTAACCCTCAAACCCCAAACCCCAAGCCCCTAAACCCTAAACCCCAAAACCTAAACCGTAAACCCTAATCCCCTAAACCCTGAACCTCAAAACCTAAACCGTAAACCCTAAACCCCAAACCCTGGGCCTCGTCAAGGTTGGCCAGGACTTTTCTGATCAACGTCTGCGGCGCATCCTCAAGGAATTCAGATTTGTATGTTAGAGGGGAAGGCTTCATTGTACAGGGTTTGGGTTTTGAGATTTTGTGCTGGGACCTGGGGGGTCGAACATCGCAGCGGTGGATTTCGGGACATCAAAGCCTTTAAGGTGTCAGTGGGTGGTTGAAGCTTTGCTGTTCAGTCATACTCTTGCCAGGAGCTGTGTCTTAAGAAGCACAGGCGTCCTTCAGAAAGGGAGTCATGTAGCGGGAAATGACTAGGTTGCAACCCTATTATTTACTATATATGTACCAATTATGGTAACTTAATTTAAGTTCCTTAACAGCAACCCAGATGAATGTATGTTCCGTTCTTGCTTTGCTCCTCGGCCATTGAAACGAGGACCTTGTTTTGAGATCTCCAACCTTGTCAATCTAGTTCGGACTTGAAACCCTCAATCCCGAGCCATAGACACTGACCCTGAGGTCCTAAACATGGTAGGCCATAAGCACAGTCCTTGAGGATGGTGTGCAGCACTTCCCTGCGTTCATGCACGGAAAGCATCTTGTCCTTCAGAACGTTTCAGGAGCCATGGCTTCAGATGCTACATATAGGCCGTTTCTGGAGACCACAAAGCAACGGAGTTGAACATTATTCGGATTGTAAGCGTGGTTGCACCAAACAGCAGGGTATGGATCAGGCTTTGAGCTTACTGAAGTCGAGGGTTCGATTTTGCAGCCTTGTCTTACCGGATGATGCTTGGGCAGTGTGTAGGCTACCTTTTGTTTCCTCTTACAAGTTCGCAGTGCCCAAATACGCACCACCTGCTAGTTTTGAATGGCCCCCTTGTTGATGCTGGGGGGCCTTTTTGTGGGGGCGTGGGGAATACTTGCAAACATTGCTGGGTGGCGGTTCTTTAGAATGTTGCAGGGAAGAAATTTTGGTTCCAACCTTTGGGGGATGATAGGACTGTAGCAACCCGAACTACACGGTTTAGGGTTGAGGGCCTCAACCTTTAAGTCTAGGCTTTGGGGTGAGTTAGAGTCTCTGAAGTCTGACCCAAGTTCCTTGGGAAGTGCAACGAGGAAACATGTTGAACATACCTGTGCTGGGAGGGTGAGCGGGGCGTAGCAAGGATACTTATAATCCCAATTGTAAAGCACCGACTAGTATCATCCCCATTCTTGACGTACTCCCTGGCCCCCTGACCCTCCACGTAGGTAAAATGGGGTTACAGCCTGGCCCAGGAAGGGGCCTGTCCCAAAAAAGGTCGCATCACTTGTTGCATACATGTTGCGGGAACAATCTGCAAGTGCAACCATACCTGGAAATTCTTGAGACCGTCTGAGTGGTGTGCAACTTGGGCAACCTATGTAAGGTTGGTCCTGGGCGAGCATACATTTTGCAAAACCCAGACTGTCACGAGATGCTAGGTCTCTTGAACCTTCAAAAGCTGCTCCCTTCATAAAACAGCCGCGCCACATTGAAAGTTGTGTAGATTCCCATCTGCCACATCCCAACTTCTTGCACAGCCGCCACCTGTAAGTGATAGCAGTCAGGCGAGCCGGTTGCAAGTTAGCAAGAGATTTAAGTAAGGATCTAGTTTTGCTAGGGATCAGGGTTAGGGTACTGATTCAGGATTCACAGAGTTTATGGCATCCAGGGTTTAGAGACTGGGCTTAATCGCTGAGCGTCTGCGAAAATTGGGCACTAGGTTTAGGGTTTAGGGACTAGATAAGAAGGAAAGCTCTTACTTCGACATATTTAAATAACTAAAAAGAAAGTCAACTGAAAGAGCTCAAATAGTGATTCCAAACAGGGAACCCCAAGAATGTAGTAGAAGCATGACAGGAATACACCCACCGGGGCCTTATATTCAATTGTGTTCCTACTAGCTATATTCTTGGGCTCCCTGTTTGCGATCCCCATTGGGGCCCCTTCGGTCATCTGCTGTCACCTGCGTATCCCAGAAGACCGCAAACCATCACATAACAACTCCACACCAATCCATCAAATCCATACACACTCGGTGAAGAACCCCCCATCATCCCCGTATGAACGAATGCCCACAACCACAACCCCTAAACCCAACACCTTTCCTGCTTGTGCTAGGGTTACCCTTCCCAGCCTCATCGAACTTCTCCTGCAGCTTTAATGAGTCTATCAGCGCAGCAGCCTCCCGGGTGCGCGGCCGGGCTTAGGGTCTACTTGGAGGGCAGGCCAGGGGGCACTGGGCTTAGGGTCTACTTGGAGGGGACGGGGGACATATTGACTGAGTAGGTTGTTTATGACTTACAGGGTTACACGTCTGCATAGGGTTTGGGCCCTGCACCCTAAACCCTGACTCCGAAACCTGAGCCATAAGCCCGAGTAGCTTCATGTCATGAGCTCGGAGCCCAGATCAAGAAGATCTTACAGGAGCCATAGCTACTAGTACTTAGTGAGCAGACTGATTCTCGCCCTCTGTTTACGCTTTCTACCAATATGCACCAGAAAACACTTGCAGGTCCGACCTATTGTAGAAACCTGAAAGGCTGGGAAAGCTTCTTGATTTTGATGAGACCCCGACATCAACCAGGTTTTGGTTTAATAGTCTTTAAGGCACGGGCTCCACACTTGCCAAGACAAATAAAGAGCCGCACACCTATGAGCCAAGCGTACCGTAGTCAAATGACCTCTTGCATAGCTGCAATGCAGTCTCCACCAAAAGATGCGGTACAAACCACCCCAGTGATCTGCTTTACGTCTCAGAGCAAGGGCACTACAAAAAGGCCTTGCGCGGGCTCTCTGAGGCAGGCTTGCCGGACGTGCGCTTAACTTAGCCCACATTACCTAGCAAGAAAAAGGTTCGGTCTGTGTGGTACCAACCACCCCCCACTATTGGGTTGCTGATTGCTGTTCAAGAGTGAGAGGGAACTACAAAACTAGTGAAACTCAGCTCGGAAGTCGCGTGGGAAGGGGGTAGGTCGTGGCGACGGAGGGAGAGAAATGTAGACAGAGAAGTTGTGGCGGTTGGGGAGAATGTGTTGGCGGATGGCCTGGGCAACCAAGGACGGGTTGAGGAGCATAGGCCGGACAGGGAAGGAGATAGTCAAGTTACTAAAGGTAGGCTTTGGTTGAAGGTTCGTCGAAACACGTTAAGGGCATCTTGCAGCATGGGCCTTGGGAGGATTTTCTAGGAAGAAAAAAGGATGCTTTTGCATAAATATATGGAATCCCATACCCTCAAAATATACGGAATTCCTAACATTGATCTAGTTAAGATGTTTCAGCGCTTCGTGTAATGCTTCAGTTGCTCATGGTGCGTACTGTCTTTCTTGTCGAGTGGGAAAACCTTCATTGACTCATGGAACCTGAGCACGAGCTTCCTGGCTAACAAAAAAATCACGCTTATCTTTCCAGTTCCCTTCAAAGCCTTCAACAGCAAACCCTGCCCCTCAAGCAGGCCATGCTGAGCGAACCATCTTCTGGGGGATAAATGTATTTAGAGATTCATCAATTACACGCTGAGTCATGTCCTGAAATTCAAGACTAGATAAGGGTACTTACTGGATAACACTACCTGCAGCTATCCTTCAGCCACATGTGATACCAAGCTTTGCCAACTTCATTGGCCTGGAGCAGCCACTGATACTTCATTGGCCGCGTGGTGCCTTCGCACAAACACATGCGGAAGCCTTGAGGGCAGCAACTGTGCAGAGTAGGATATGGCATCCGGCAAGAGAACCCAATAGTCTACCTACAGTGGATGGAGGAATTTTGGCCTCACGTGTAATCCCCAATATACTTTGTTGGTTGGGTATAAGGTAGCTATCTAAAGTGGTGTAAGATGTCCTCCTTCCACACTCGGAAAACTGAAGCCACAGACGCCAAACCCAAAACCATGCAATGCTTTAAACTGCCCACAACCCTAAAGCCGAAAGTCCTTGACCCCGCCTTCCTCTCAACCCGTGTCCCCCCCTCCCAGACCATACACACACGGAAGATGATTTGCATTGGGCTACAACTCTTCTGAGGAGGTTCAGGAGCAGTGAAAGGCACAGAAGTACCTGAGGTAAGTATCAACAACCACCCAGGGGACTGACAGAGCCCGACTTCAATCTGCGCGACTACGCAGTGCAACGAGTTTTGCCGTCAATGGGCTTCCTTTATGTCATGTAACCTTCCTCAACTACAATGAGCCTAACGCCCAATATTTGCTATCGCTTTCAGGAAGCAACACCCCTGATAAGCCTTAAGCCAAAAGGTTCTAAACAACTCAACCCCTACAACCTCATTTCCTGAATCCCTGACCTCTCAACCTCCCCAACCCCCAGCCAGAAAACACGAAACCCTCAGCCTCTAAGCCCTCAAGGCTAAAACTCTAAATCCTTCACAGCCACAGACCCTCACTCCTGAAACCCTGTCTGAACCCAAAAAACCCTAAACCCTGACACCCCGAAACCGTAAACCCCTAAATCCTAAAACCCCTAAATCCTAAAACCCCTAAACACCAAAAAAAAACCTAAACCCTAAACACCAAAAACCCTTAAACCCTAAAACCCCAAACCCTGAACCCTTAACCCTCAAACC